>JAHREF010000217.1:10729196-10796978 GCA_033628625.1 Charadrius hiaticula
CCCCCCCTTTAAGAAAAGCATGAGAAGTTCTTAACCAGTTTCTTGGGAGCTAGATTCCTCAAGAACACATTATCTGTCAATGCACTCAGGTCCAGCTACAGGAATAAATTAAACCTTCCTACTGCTATGCTCAATCAACCTTATGCTGTACCTCCTTCTCATTTCTAACACATTTTTTCTTCCATTTCAGGCAGCAAAAATCTAAAGGTGATCGTTTCTTTTCACTGAACTAAGTTCTGATGTCGGTGCCTCTGGAATATAGGAAAAGGAACAAGAGAGAGGAGGAAATGTGATAACGTGATACATTCCCCCCCCCCAAGACAGTCAAACTTTCAGAGCCTAATGGAGCAAACAGCAATAGAAATTAGATGTGGTTATTTTCCAGGCCTACCATTCTGTTCCTGCCTACTCGGCTACTTACCATTTCCTTCTTCCCCTGGAAGCTGTAACATATCCTGTGGTGCTGGCCTTGACAATCCACTCAAAGTTTAAATTCAGCTTCTCTTTATGCAAGAGAGATTTTGCAAGTGTAAAGTGTTTTATGTTTATTATTTTCTTTAAAACAGACAACATATGATAAACATGTTTATGATAATTTGATCCAGTTTGACCCAGGATTAGTTGATTTCCAATACATTAAGAGAATAAGGGCACAATATAATAAGAACCTTTAAAAAGCAAAATACAGAAGGCCTCAACACATCTGAATGTCATTGCAAGTATACATTTGCATTCCTACACCAGGCAAGATTTAATTCTTGAATTCCTTATCAGTCAGATAGTGTAGAAAGTTTAGAGATATTAAGGGAAGTCTATTAAACAGAAGGCATATTGGTACCTTCTGAGAACTCAAATCCAGCCTGAAAGAAGAGACAGATCTAACTCACTTAATTCTTTCTGTCCTTATAAAGCAAGAAACTGTGATATAAAAAGAGGTAAACAGGACTCTTGTCCTCTGAATTAAATCTCAGGGAGCAAACCTGAGGGTATCTTATCACAGTTGTCAGTGACAAGGCAAAGAGAAAGCCTGTAGGCCTGGTTGTACTGCTGCTATCAACTGCAAAATATCAGCAGCTTTAAATGTCTGAAGTGCATGCTGTTTATATTTTAGTACTGCATACACTACTCCCCTAAAACCATTTTAAACTAAGTCTTTTATCTTTATTTATTTACTTCATCTGTAATCTGAAACAAACAGTGTTGCTTGCTGTTACATGAATAAGAAAGTGATAAATAAAAAGACATATAAAAAAATATTCTATCCCTAAATTTTCTTTCACATGAAATTGCCTTTACGCTCCTGCAGGGTCCACTGACCTAACGTGAATATTAAATGAGTGAAGAGAAAGTTCCTCAAGAATGCCTATTGACAAAATGGCAATGTGCATTCGAGTTTCCCTTTAAGTTTGTGGTTTGGGATCTAGTAGAACTTAGATATGTGTTCTCTAACACAATATCATAACAAAAATTACATTTATTACAGAGCTTCTAGATAGAGTGATCGGCCTCATGAATAAAACTTATACTTTTCCTTCTGTCCCAAAATACATTTGGTTGCATTCATTTCGGATCCCCTAGGCCCAGCCACAATGTCTCTCAACATGTCTTGCCTAAATACTAGAGGTTTTGCTGTCATCCTGTAAGCTACTGCAATGCAGAAAAAGCAAAACCTTTTATAAGCCTACATGTAGTTTTTAAAAGGTATCGGAGATGCAAGATGTGCAATCCTACCACTACATACCTCCTGCACAACACTTTCCTCCAAACATTTCCCCTCACTACTCCCCTCAGAGTTCCTCCTAGGGTGGTATCTTGTTCATTATTGCCACATGGCAAAAAAAGACATAACGGCAACCTTTAGTCTGTCTGGCTCAGGGTTTGGATTCAAGCTTAAGACACAAATATTTCATGGAAGTCTTAGTCTCCCTCTTCATGCCCACAGCTCGCTGCTAGGCCGTTACCTGCCCCAGGGAGACGAGCGCAGCAGGCCGGGGCGGCCGCTGCCGCCGCCCCTCGCTCCAGGCCCGCACTGCGGCAGTACGACTACCACCCGAGATTTGAAGTTAGGAGATTTTGAATACAGGATATTCAGAATGAAGAAATACAGACTTCTGCTTTAGGCTGGGGTAGTTATTTGCAGGCTGCATTATCACTTTTCTGAACGAGCAGGTGGGGCTGTAGCACTGCACCATCACCTTCCATTACTTTTCAGGAAAGCTTTTCCCTCTTATTAATCATTGACGTTCAAAGTTCTCGCGTTCCTTATTATTTTTTGACTCTTCTGACAAAAAGCACTTAGCTGGCCTTGCTGTCATTTCTGATGTAGCCTTTTATACCTGCTACAGAGTATAAATTATGGCTGGTGGGATGCTGGGGAGGCCGTGGGCCAGTCTGCAACAGCCACCTGGGCCCCCAGAGATTCAAAGGGCAGAATCAAGCATTTCCTTTTTCTGCCCCAGAGAGGGGAAAAAAATGCCACAAAACTGGTTAAGAAACCTCTCTAACGATACATCTACTGTTTATATAGATCCCTTTACAAGAATATATAAACACCAAAAATCCAGAATGCCTGAGGATGGAAAAGGCGGCCATGTTACCACTGCCATAAAGACAAGACAGCAACAGACCTTTCACAGTGGATTTCAGCACATTAAAAACACTCAAATCATGTAGATTAGAAAATATAGTGAGAAGAGCACAGCAACTGACTGTTCATTTGCCTTAAAAGAGCAAGGTCTTCCTTTCAGGCCCCTTTCAGGCCATAAGGAGAACAACAGCGCTACAAAAAGTTTTAGTTAGCACCCCAGCACATCCAACACTTACATGGGGAAGAAAATTCTAATTTGAAAAGCCAATTAACTTTACCTCTTCTTATTAATGAACTCAATCTAACTGAAACCAGACTGTCTGGTTTGGTGCTAAGAATTTTAACATACTGATTTTGAAGTCTGACCTCTAACAAATTTCTAGTATGTCAGCTCGTGCTGTCCATCTGGGTCATTTTCTAATGGTCCAAAACAATAAAATATTTTTTGTTTGTTTTCAAGTGTATTGAAAGATTCTCTTTTTCATGCTTTAAACTGCCAGATAGTGAGATCAAGCTACAGCTGTCACTCATTGGAAAATCCACTTCTTACAGATGACTGTCACAATAAAAAAACCCCTTCACGTGTACTGAAGAACAAATAGGAGTGCAAATAAACCACAGTTCCAGGCAATTTAAACCTTTGAGACCCATTCTGAAAAGAACTCTCTGTGTGACATCAAAGAAGTGGTTTTTGTTAAGTCAGTCTTTTGTATCATTCACAACACAGAGAGGTAAACGATCCACCTCCAAGAAGTTTTTTTTCTATTTTATGACTATCATTTCTTGCCCTGCATACTGTAACACTCGAGGCAAGCAGTGCCACTGACGCTGCTTAGTTTATTTTTATGTTGTTCATTCTCTCATCCACACATGTTTTGGCCCATCTACCCAAGCCCAGGATGCAGAGTCTTCCGAGACCAGAACATTGTGTGTTTTCTCAGTTCAGAAGAGCAACGCACCTGCTCCCTGGCTAGTAAACAGTGATTTACTGCTAACAGTAGTAATACAGAAGACACAGAAAAGCTGATTAAAAAGAAAAAAAAAAAGGTAGCCATCTCTTCTGTTCTTTTGGGACAGACCTTCATGTTTCAGGTCCCCCTTGAGAAAGTACAATTTTAGATTAAATAGGATGGTAATTTGTAATCCTAAATCATCACTGATATCTCAGACATTTCGACATGAACCAAGCTTTGCATTGCCTTTGATGGAAAGCTGCAGTTTGTGCCACAGTGATTCACAGACCATGAATAAAAAAATAGGGCACAGAGCTTTTGCTTGAAATGGAGTAAGAAGACAGAAATGGTTTATCACGTTCATTGTTTTTTAAAACCACTTTCCCTCGTTAATTTTTCAAGATTGGCCAAGATTCAATAGTTCAAGATTCTTGAAACCCCTTCAATTCCCATTAAGGTGTGAATGCTGATGACACTTTCACTGAAACTGTGCTTGTTGCTAGCAAAGAATCAAATTCTGTCTTCATTTCAAACATGCTGAAGTAGACAGATTATCTTAAGAAACTGGGACTGCAATTCATTCTTGCAAATACAATGCTTATCATGACATAGAAATAATTTGTTTATTCTCTTATTATTTGTTCTATCATCATAATATTACAGAGTAATCATCTGCAAAGGTGCCATGAAAAAGAACACAGAGAACTCTAGTAACTCCTGAATAAAAAATAAAAAAATAAAAAAAAAAGAAGAATCACAGATTTCTCTTCAGGAAAAAGTAGTGCCTTGGAGAAACTGGACCTTGCTGATGCAAAAAAATAGGGTAATTTCAGCTCACTAATGGGGACGTTATCATCATTTGCTACTCTGTCTTCAGGCATCAGTGAAGCTAGCTTTTCTGTTTGACTCCAGGTGAGAAACAAGTCTTACACACATTGCAACTACAATATCTGTGATTTTAAACATGCAACATGCTGATAATTGAACAATAGCAAGGACAGAATAGCACGTATAACCTCAATCCCACAAGACAGAATAGGTAAATGCCAACTAGAATCTAAAATTTCTCTTTCGCCTTTCATCTCATTTATTTGGGAAATGGAAAAGGACTACAAAATAAGATTACTTAAACAAGAACAACTATATTTTTGTAGTTTGATAAATAAAAGTAAAAGCAGCTAATAAATTCCACAGGACAATGTGAAAAATATCAAGCTCAAAACATTGAGAGACTGAATTAATCCTCAATTTTCATAACGCTGGTGTAATATGAAAGGGGAACAAGATGCCCTTGCCTTCAAGATGTTATTTCTTTAAGTTTCTGATCTTTTCTAACCTTACTTGCATTTACTTTTAAACAAGTATATATTAGCTTTTATCACTTGAATGAAATAGGTATTCAATTTAAAGAGGCCAGGTTGTACCTGGAGAACAATCAGGAAGAGACAGAGGAAGTGACAGAAATCTGGCCCTACATATCCATCAAATATTACCTCTGAAAAAACACGGTGATACTGCTATCAGATGGGAGCCCTATTGTCTTATGCCCTTGAAACAGGGAATGGTCTCAGCGGGCAGTAAAATTTCACTGGGAAGAGCAAACAAACCAAAAAAATGGTTCATTCCTAATAGGAATGAATTTCCCATCTGTCTTAGAATTTACTGCAGTGTTTCACATAGGGAATGTTCTCTATTTTCAGTGATACAGCCCACATCTCAAATAGCTCGCTGCTACAAAGTAAGGCTACTGTTCAAGCAACCATTCAGATAATCCACATTCAGAGATTATGTGGGACTGAAAACATGAAGACACAGCATCAGGCTGACATGCAAGAGATATCATATATGCCTGATATGACCCTCCTTCCCCCTTTCCAGGGCTGCTACCATTTTTTACACTTACTGCTCTTTTATACCATACCTTGTAAAAGTGAGTAGAGACTGTGAATGTTCAAAACCTGGAAGGAAACGGAAGGAGGAATTCTGCTACAAAACACGGACAAGACCTGTGAGCGGAAATCAGCAGATGTCAAAAAGGAGGAAAAGTACAGCTCCACAGAGTCCTGTGGAGGGAAATTTGCTCCAAAACTCCTTTTTCTTTCCAAGATGTTTAGGGATCTTGCAGACATATCTACAAGATATTCCCCCGTCTTACCCACACATACCTAATACTTGCCCTGTAGCTTAGTAGCAGCATCTTCAAGGTGAAATCCAGAAGTTAGAAATGAAAGTACATCACATTTGAGTGCTTAACTAAAGAAATGAACAGAAGCTTTGCCTGTTCTTTGTCACAGAAGGAAAAAAAAGCCCAAACTTCAGCTTCTGGCCACCTTTACTATTCTTTTTCTAATGCTAACTAGAAAGTAATAAAATCCATGAAACCCTTTGAAGCTGACCTGCTTCATCACATTAGACTTGAAAGCCAAGTGCCACGGATACACTATAACAGAATAATCAGAGGTTTGGATTTCCTCATTCAAGTGGATACCAAAATAATAACATTGCTGATTCTAAACAATAACTAAAGTGAAAATTTAAAAAATACCTGGAAATACCTGACAGAAATCAAAAGCAGCTATAGGATCTCTGCACTGAGCAAAGAAAATAAGAAAAACAGATGTTACAGCAGACAGAATAGACTGGTTTTAGGAAATGAGACACAGCAGGGATCACAACATTTAAGTCGGTCACTACTTCTTTTCTGGTAATTTCATTTAAATAGTGCATTCAGATATTTGCAATCTCCGTCCCTTTGCCTTGCTGCACACACAGCCATAGCACAATTTTATTTTCTTAATTAGTACCTTTAAATGAATTTATGGAGGAAAGTTACAACAGCAACACCAGAGTCCTCAAAAGCATTCAGAAGGAACACAGCTCTGACTTGCTTATTTATTTATTTTTGCCAACAGGAGTCTGGCATCAGGAGCTCTCCTCAATCAAGTTTTCCTTTTCTCAAGTGAACAAATACATGAAAAACCAGGAGACCGGAGAGAAATGCAGTCTGAGTGGAGGACATGGAAGAAATGAGTGAATAGAGACTAACCAAACAGTACAACCATACTTATTTCAGTGATTTTCTACATCAATGTAGTTGTCTCCTCCCCTCTGATGCAGCATAAAAGCAGCTTCCCCATATTACTTTCTTTGTTGTACACAGCTGGTACTGCCTGTAACAAGTTTAATAAAATATAACCTCTGAGCTTCTATACTAAGTCATTTTATGTCTGTTAGAAAGGTATCATCTTCCAGTGGTAGACATATGCCTATCACATGAGTACACAGAAGATGAAAGCAAGCAGTGGTCTCTGATGGAAGAGAATGGGAAAAAAAAAACTACAGGAAAAGCATCCCCAGAAAAAGAGCTTGATTACTAATTTTTTTACCCTTCTGATTAAACTAAGGAGAGCCAATTAAGCCTCAGGAGTAAGAATAACAATTGAACTTACTGGAATACCTATGTACTAAAGAAACATTTAATTCTGTCAGCAGAAGACTACGATCACTTAGATATGCAAAAATAGGTTTAAATCCCGACCCTTTTCCCCTTGAGTAACAGTCCAGTATACTTGCTGGAGGCTCTTGGGATATACAGGTACACAGAACAAAGTATCTGTCCTGACATGTAATTAAATGAACTGAAATAAATTACAGGTTTTAAGTCTTAATAAATCCAAAAATAAATCCATTTTTGTGTTCCATTCTTTCTTCCTATCATCATCTGAGGGGCTTTCTCTTCTGAGCATCTGGGAGCCATCATGTCAAGCTCCGGATATTAAATGTACATGAAGTTCTCTGCAGGCCTAATGAGTTACAACAGAGGTCACATTCCCCACTGCCCAAATGTAATTTGAACAATTCCTTGCAACAAGAATTGTGACACACCTGTGTATAAACACTTCTGACAGTAAAAGTTACAGTAAATTTTGCTATTTCTCTTCTTTTCTACAGCAGAAAGATCCAGAATGGTGATGCAGTGGGGTTTCCCTTATCACTGCTGGTATCAGTGACATTTTCATATTTACTGTTCTGAATAAATTTTTCTAACCAAGTTTCATATAGTTCCATAGCAAAAACATATGATCTGATATGTGAAATATGTTCTGAGAGCTTGGAAAGGATCCAAACTGCTTCCAAGTTGTGCTCTTAAGGCTTGAGATAACAATAGGTTTCTCTAAATCATCTATAAACAGTGCATTGCTTTTCAAGTAACTGTTTTTCCTCTGCTACAACAGTGAAATTAAGATCATTCCTCATATTGGAAAGAAAAGAAGAAAATATATTCAAATATTGTTAGAGGAAATAAAACATTTCACATATGGATAAATGCTAGCTTGCTAGCATGGCAGGAAGACAAGCTGAAAAGGATCATTTCTGCCAAAACCATTAGCAAATTGCCTTACGGTGATTGGCTTGGCTACAAGTCCTAGATTCTTCGGTTTTATGGTTTTGGACCCCCCCCCTCCCCGGCTTTGTTTTGATTTGGGGTTTCTTTAAGGGGAGGAGAGAGATACTGGGTAGGGGAGGATCAGGGAGTTGCATTAATCCACACATAGCTTGTATATTAAGTCATTTCTTCTGGATATTTTGCTACTTAAGTACATCTGGCTTTGTTTAATGTCAATTTTTTTAACTGAATCACATTTTTGTTGCGGTAATCTACAATATTCTAATGAAAAGCTTGAAGGAAGGAGAGGTTAAACACATTTCATCCGTTTCTGCCCGTTCCATACTGCTGCCACAGCCGGTGATTGTGTAAACATATTATTGCCTCTTACCACTTTCCTGGAAACTGAGAAGCCAGAAATACACGGTACTATAAACATGGATGCATGCGCATACACACACACACAGAGTACATTTTCACAGCACCTCTCTCTCTCTGTTTTTCAGCAACTCCCCCCTCCTCTTTTTTTTTTTTTTCTGTTTAAAGAATTTTTCTGCATTCTCCACTACATGACATCATTTGCCATTATGTATATCCCCTGCTGGCAAGCAGCCAGCACAGATTGTTCTGAACCCCCTTTTCTCCACCTCACCACAAACTCACAGTTTCAAGCCCTTCTTCGAAACACTTAATCCTCCTGCTATTGTGAACTGAACATTAGGGAGGACTCTGAAGCCATGACAACAGCTTGCTTCCTGAAGACTCTGCTCTGGGCCGCTCCGGAGGCGTCCCCATTGCCCAGGCTAAACAGTTCAATGCGCTCAATAACGCAGCGTCTCATCTCTATGAGGCACCGGCTTTAACGTCATTCATTTAACGAGGGAATCTCGAAGTGTCTGAAATTTGGGTTCAGCTGGGCTAAATGCATGAACGTTCACAAGTTTCTTTGAAGTTTGCCAAAACTTCTAAAAGATGCATCCATGTTTCCAGTTTGGGCAAGGGACTTTGGTATTTCTGACATTTTTAAATCCCGGGATAGAAGACAGTGCAGACATGTCTATTTAACAGCATTTCAACTCTTCTGGTCTGTCAACTGTCAAACAGTTCAAGTCCTAGATATTTAATCAGATTTAAACAGAAAGAGAGACCCACAAAATGCAGGTAAACATCTTAAAAGTAAAACAAAAGAAAAATAGCAAAAGCTGATAACTAGGTGCTAATTTTAGTTGCAATACTTTGCGCTGTGACAATAATACAGAATACCACACATTATAAGAAATTCTTGGATACACAATGTGCAAATTCAACCTGTCGAATTTACCAACACATGCTTTCCCCAAGTCACCTGACTTTTCTGAAAGTATCACATAGCTACAAGTCCAGAGCAGAGACAGACAGTAAAAGTAAAAAGTTTAGAATGTGCCAGAAGAGATACATTGTCATGAAGACAGATGATTTTTTATTTTTTTTTTTTCCTTCTAAAAGCAGTCTTTGCCTAGCCCTTTGAATATTTAGGCTAGTAGATATCTGACTTCCCTTTTTCCCCACTGGCTAGAATAAAGCACGAAGCAGACCAGAGGCTGTTTTTTTGTGAGAACTTTAATGTTTTCAGAGCAGTTACACTCAGAATACAGACTTTCATTTAGACACATGGGGTCAACAACTAGAAGATCCCGCACCCAAATATGATACTTGAGCTACCGAGTTAACAAGACAACATACAAAGCTCCTATCAGGCAGCATGAACATTCCTTTTAAAAGTCAGGGAAAAGCAAACGCTCCTTCAGCAGCGAGGCGAAAGGCAGGGTATCCCAGGACTAATGACTAATTTAAAAACAAACAGAAGGAGAAAGGCGGTTCACTTTTTCAGAGCCTGACTCCTGGCAGCACGCGAGTTCGGCGTGCACAGGCTGTTCTGCAAACTCCTCCGGCTGATTGAATTGTTTGGTCTCTCTGCATGAGCAGCACTGAAACGAACACTGAGGAAACATAAGGTACAGGGAGTTGGTCGGGGAAGAGAGTAAAATCAGGATATGTAAACAAACTAATGAGATCAGTGCAAACAGCAATAGCACACAGTGTTACAAGAAGCTTGTAACCCACTTTGTATATTCAGGCTGCCCTTATAACATCACCAGCCTCCTCCTCCTCACGGGGACAACTGGCTCCTAAGCGGCAGGAATAGATGAAATACTTTGGTTACAGAAAACTCCTCCATAAATACTCTAAGTTTAAAATCCCAACATTAAAAGTTGTCTGTCACGTTATATGATTGCAAGAGCATTCTGCAAATTTTTCAATACTTAGGAAGCAAATATTATGACATATTTTATATTTGTGCATATGAAAAAGACGGTGTTCCTTCAGATTCCTGCTCCTTTTCCTCATACTGGGACACAGATGATAAGGGTTTTGTAAAATTTCTGTTTATCTAAGTTGCCTCTGAGGGAAGGTGACTAACTGGAAAGCTAATGTTTCATTACATCCTCTCTTGTCCCAGCTGACAAAGATTTCACAGAATACTTCATGAAGACCAGAAAACTGGAGAAACCTTGCAAAAAATTCAGCCTGACTACAGAAGCAATAGCATGGCACTCCAGAAAAGGTCTTCTCTCCTAGGAAAAAAAAAAAACAACAACCCAAACAAAACAAAAAACCCCAACCACCAGCCAAACAACAACAAAAACCACACCCAAAAAAACCCCAACCCCAGACCTAACATTGGGCGCTGCAATTTTTCATACAAATGTGACTTAGGTAGATAAACTTCAGTTGTTCCATTTTCCTAGAGATGCCCATCTGGAAGTAGCAAGATCACACTGCAAAACAGTAAGTAAATTTTTTTCTGTATATTTTGCCAATGGGCCATATGACACAATGAAGTAATTAATAGAGCCTGCGGGACTAACAGCAGCCAGCAAAGGGCTTCTGTTGTCCTTCCCTGAGTAAGGGACATGACTGATCCCATTCCACCCTTCATATTGACTTCTATAGGGACACAAGGACACAGAAACGAAAAGTGCAACGACACCTACTGTTTCTACTTAAAAGCGATTTTGTTTTCCTGAGAATAGCCACATCTGCAAGTATAGTACGGTAAAATTTCAGTTCACTATGGGGAAACTGAGGTTCATTTATACCTCATTCCATGTGCATAATTATTAGAAGAAAAATATTTTCAGAATTGTTCATGTGTTCTACCATCATGCTTGCTCATGGAAAACCATTTCCAATCTTTTGCTAATTTTGAATTTTAGACTAAGTTAAGCCCCACATACAGATACACCCACTTTCAGCCTTATAAAAAAAAAAATTGTCTACTCCATCTGGAATATCTACCAGTCAGCAATTTATTATAAAATATTATTTAACATCTAAAACCTAGCTGATTATTTATAGACTGTGGTCTCAATTCTGGCTGAAGCTAACTTCTTCACAGAAAGAACTGCCTGCACTTCTTTCTCTTTTTGATTCACAAAAAACCACAGCTAAGTTGTCAGTTTTAAGTGACCTGAACTTCTTTACATGCACACAGCAGAGAAGAGGGTGTTTATAATAGCTCAATACAGGCAGCCCCATGAAGCAAGCCAAGCATTCCTGCTGGTCTTACATATAATCAATGAACCTGCAGTGCATTCACTGATGAATTGGACAATGAGACTGAGGGTCTGAGTCATATTCAATCAACTCCATTTCCAGCAGCCTGTCAGGGATGATGGCAGATCTATTTTGCAGTGCTGTACACACATCAGCCCATTTGGGAGAGTGTATTTTTATGTGTGTGTATAAATGTAAGTGTGTGTGTCTGTATAGAAATAAAAGTGTGTGTGTGTGTATATATATATATATATATAAAAGAAATAAAGAAATTGACAGTTTTTTCCAGGAGTGCATTTTAATGCAGTTCCTTGTTTGCCTTTTCGTAGCAACGGCAGTAACTACAGAACTGGCCATCCAGAAGCTTTTTTTTTTTCCTGACAACAAGAAAATTGAAGCAGAGAGAAGCATATTTATAAAGCTGTGGTCGTTCAGACTGAAGATAAAAACATTATAAGAAGGTGGTAGATGCTCAGCTAAAGAGATGTGTCTCAGGGGCAGACCTCTAAATGGTCTATTAGATAGGATGAGATTGTAAATCTAATTTGCCAACACGCAGGCATGCTCCTCAAGTTTTCATGCTGTCAATATTCTATGCTAGCTTGCGGTCTTGATGGAGTTCACGTAGTAATGAGCATGAAAACTTGGGAAGGATTTGGCTAGTCTATAGCTGCTCACCCTTTGTCTCATTAGTGAATTAGTACTCCAGAATGTGCTACGCTGTCTGAATCAACAGCCCTTCAGGTGGCAGAGCTATGGTAACTGACCACTGACGGCACATGCAGGGACTGTTCCAAGAAATGCATGCTTCATGGATTTGCTGTGCTGGAAAAATAGGATAAAAGTAATCAAATTTAAACCATTTTTTGCCTTTCAAAGTTCCAAATAAAGTTTCATTTGGGAAACGGATAGTGCTTTGGAAGCAAGTAGGCTGCGTTGTAAGAAACAAGTATTCGGAGAAGCAGTGCTGAGGTTTCACTCCCAAAACTTGGGAATTTTCCTATTTTTCCTTAACATTCCTTAAACTTTTCATTCCTGAAGCATAAGCCTTCACCAAATTCACATCCCTGATCTTTTTCAGTTCTGCTTATCAGACTTCAGGATTCTGATTTCACACTGTTTACAGCAGCATGCACCTCAACGGAATACTTGTAGAAATATTTCAGACAAATGTAAACAATCACTTCTAGCAGAACAAAAATACAAGCAAAACAAAATAATAAATAAATATAAGGAGCACACAGGATACAAGAGTGAGATGCACTAAGCCCACCAGCCCTACCTCTTGTTTCTGAAGGAATCCTGAAGGAAGTTTATTCACTTCCTTTTGGGAAACGTAAGCACGTGCTTTCGTGGACCAGATTAACAGCACACCAGTACCAAAGTGGGAGGCAAACTCTCCCAGGTGCATGTTGTCACTGCTTCAATTCTGCCTGCTCCAATGCACATGAGATTCCCCTGTGAACTTATTTAACCCATTAATCCAGCAATTCACTAACCCAAGGCAAAGAGAGTAGGTACCACAGCCAATGGAGGAGCATGGCCAGAAGCCGAGGAAGTGCGTAGCCATAAACCCTCATATTCGCTCAGTTGTTACGGCCTGCTGGTCCATAAACCTACTTCATCCAATTTCCTGAGGCAACTCTGGAAAAAGAGAGAATCTGGATGACGCTAATGTAGCCTGCTGGTTATCAGAAGAGGACCTTTTTTATTACTATTATTTGGGCCAGATGCAAATGATAGGCATGGTCCAAAGTCAGCTATTTCTCTCTATCCCACAGGGAATCCTGACAAAAAGCCCTTTGAGCAAGAAGAAGAAGAAAAAAAATATTTCTCCACCTAGTCAAATCCAAGGACTGGCTATTCTGATGGCAGAAACCCAGGTCCTGGGTGCATATTCAGTGCCTTGCACTCAGCAAAGAGAATTTCATGATATAGATGATATTCCACTATCGGCATTTGTAGATATTAACACAGGATATTTCTGAGAGGTGTGTCATTCGCCAAGGTTGAATGTGTGTGTGTGGGAGGGGGTGTCCACCTTCTTCATAACATGAGATGGTAACTTGCAGACCTATTGCAGAAAAGTGACTTGTAACTTTGTCACCACTCAAGAGAAATCAGGCTTGGAGCAGCAGTGGTCCAATGACTTACGCCAACAAAGGTCCAGTCCTCAATAGTAAAAGATAGAGAAGCAAGGTAAGGGGCCCCTTTAGCAAAACAATGCTAAAACATTATACTTAATTGTCCAAAGTGCTTCCAGTAGCTACTGCAAATGGCTGATTTTGGACTACCGCTACAGAGAAGTATAACATCATTAAAAACGCATAGCCCTGGGCAAACCTATACGGAGCCTCATACTAGCTTTTATGAACATGTTGAGTACCTGACATTACTTGACAATTAACTTGAGATTTTAAAAAATGTCTGGTGTAGACAAACTCCTTGAGGCTTCATACTTTTTATATCAAGACATCATTTTAGTTTTTTTCCCCAGTAAACATAGCAATCGACTTGATAGAAAATCTAAGACAATCAGTGAAAATATTACAACACTGGGATAATTATGCTGTGAAATAAAAATCACCTGTGCATCACACTTACTGAAAGGAAGAAAAAGCATTTTCTCTCTACCTCTGTACCTCTGGCACTTCTGCAGGACTGAGTCTGCAGAGAGCCTGCATTAAATGCTGTTTGAGCTGGGAAAGGCCTTCACCAGCTTGCTGCGCTACAAGATCAGAAAGATGGCCATCCCAGCAATGATCTGCTTAACCACTTTGAAACAAGCAGCTCACTTACCTGTATTCTCCTAATCACCTTTCAACCACATAAACCCCTGTCGCATTAAATTTTTTGAAGCCAGCACAGATTTTTCAGATTCCACTGGGGTACATCAAGAGCTTACTACTGTATCAGAAAACCCAGGTTCTGCGTGCTGAAGAATATGCAAGAACAAGGTAGTACATTGTGAACAAAACAGTATTGCTAAGCATGAAATTAAAGCCCTAAATAGAAGAAGGCTTTTACTCATAGAAGACAGTTTTTACTCACTTCTGTCTTATACTGAAATCAGCAGGAGTTTTAATGATCTTGAATTTTGCTGGTATTACCAAAGCCAATAGTATTCTATAAAAGTAGTGTGCTTTTTAATGCCTCCTCATATCCAAATATAGTACATCATATCTTCTTTCTGGGAAACCTGCAAAGGAGCCCTTGAATATAAAAACAATTATTGCACTTGCAGTTAGGGACAGCCAGCAACAAAGTGGATACAGATTTCCCTGGGAGACATCAGAACGGTGGGGAGAGAATGGATCATACTTTTGATATTTCAAAGCGACTAAGCAAGAAGTACGAGCCACAGAAGGACAATTAAAGAAGTAGGTAGCTAACACACATTTCTGGTCGAGCCACAAAGAGAAGAGAGTTAGGTCAGACAAACCGTATAAAGGTGGCAGCAAAGAACTGTTTAGAAGTTACTTGATGCAGTGAATAAGGTATGGATTTGAGCTTGAAAGGTTTATCTTCAAACAAAACTTTAGGGTATGTGCAATAAGCATGAGGTTCTAATGTGGAAATCTATTCGAAGGGCGTTTGAAAACATCTGATGTTCATATTTCAGTTGTCAGCAAGGCTCTGAAGCTTTGATCCTGCACTTTTATCTTTACCTGTTCTTCACGGAGTTTCTAAGAGCACTCATTTTGCTAGTATACAGTTCCCTGCCTTCTTTCTTTCACTGGGTAGCTGACACATGCCCTTGGATTGAACCATTTTCTATTATTGGCTGAATAGGGTTTGGGGGACTTTTTTTTTTTTTTTTACCACAAAGCACTGGCTCTTCCGTATGTTCATTGGTATGCAGACTACCCAAGCCTCATATATCCTCCTTTTTTTTTTTTTCCCCCCCGTTTTGGATGGTGCCACAGTTCAGCTGACACAGGTATTGCACATTTGCTTCAGAATCATTAACAAACGTGCAAAGCCAAATTATCCCTGAGGTATCACCACTGAAACCAATGTACAAATAATTGAAATGGTGTAGAACCAGCCCTGAATTCCCAGTGTTCCTAAATACTTGGGACATTGTTTATTCATTTGTTAATCCATATGTGTAATTAGATACTTTAGCCTCTATACCCATGGCTTGTTGGGGAATTGCTAGTTATAAAACTACACACAAAAACCTGCCATAATTTCCATTATATTTAGAATACTATATTCCCCTTTTTACACCAAGTAATCCATCAGAACTTAAACCTGCCTAATGAATTTTCACTTCAGAGCACTTCCCTTTCTACCTTTTTCCCTTCCCTAAGTACAGCTAAGAAAATAGATACATTTGATTTTTTTTTCAAGTTTTGGAATATTAGGGCCAACAGAATGCTTCATTCCAGGGGGATGGGAGTGGGGGGGAGTGGGGGGTAGAACCTTCAAATCCTTGCTAATTCTTTGTTCATTTTGTACATGTGGCGTTTTTCCCTGTTTGTATTTAAGCAGAAATACTTTATTGTGATACTTAACATATTTGTAATACTGCATCACATCAAGATTATTTTTTAACATATAGAAAAGAAGCTCATTTCATATTTTAACTATTTTCTAAACATGCATTTATTATCATATTCTCAGCCCAAACAGCAACAGAATTACCACAATGTCATAATACTATAAAGCAGTAATTCACAATTTCTGAAGATTAAAATTTCTTTAGCAACTTTTCAAGCAATTGCTCTTAGCAGGCTACATGTAGTGTGTTTAAGTTCAGAAACTGTAACTATGACCTTTGTAAGACCACAATCCTGGACTCATTTTAACAAACCTGTGACAGACTTGATGCTAAATGTGTTTGGATTGTTCAGCATTAATCTTGAAAAAAACAAAAACAAAACCAACCAAACAAAACAACCACTGAAAGTCCCAACGTCCTACATCTAGAAACCTCACTGGTACTACAAGGGGCAAGACGTGTGGCGTTCTGTCCCTATGAAAAGAATTGTGAATACAGTAATTTAGAACTGTGGCACCATGAAGACCAGCGGCAGAAAGAGAAAACCTGGGTGGCTTGTGAAAGTTACTGCCCAAAAGCTGACAGCCAGGGAAGTCTAAGTCAAGAGAAATGAAATGGGTTTCACAGTTGTGTACCTGTAACGCATTAATACCTCCGACTTCAGCAAATGCAAACTTACTGCATCTATCCCACCAAGGTGGTGCGGTTCGGTTTGTAAACAGCTCCCCTATCTATTTCACGCAATATTGTGAGAGAACAAAGAATCATCACAAGTCTCCTAACGACAAGGCAAAAACCTGCACAAAGCCTCAAATACTGCCTTCCCTTGATAAATGAGATCTCTTGACTAGCAGTCTGCTGTTAGCATAGAAGAATGTAGAAATAAACTATTCACAAGTGTCCCTTTTTTATGACAGGAAGTCACATGAAAGGAAAACAAAGTTCCTAAAAAGAGATGCAGGAAATGTTATTAAAAATTCTGGCAGGTGAGTCTGATGTCCAAGTGGAAAAAAAAAAAAATGTGAAAGATTTTGTTGAAAGATCTGTAACTAATCATGTTTGCCACAACAGCAAAAGCCGAGAGCATTCACCAGTAACAGGAACAACTCCGCAATCATCATACTAGAAAGCATTCCAGGGTTTAATGGTGTCAAGACGCTATGGAGACTGTCATACGAGAAACTGATCTGATAGTAAATGATAGACATTTGATTTAACTACTCCATCTACTGGCAAATAATTATGGCTGTTGTGCAGAGAAATGGGTCTTGCTTAGATGAAGCTTTGTCTGCAGAAAAGACTCAAAGAGGCAGTTTTCTGTTCTTTGAAAAAGTAACAAATGCTTTGTCGTTAGCTTCTCTGCTTTCTACAACTTCCATACATTGTGGTTTATATTAGCACCACGTCCCATTTGAATGGCACAGTTCCAAGCTGATTTCTACCTGAAGGGTGTGAAGGTTTTTTTTTCCCAGTATAGTTCGTAAACACATGAGTTTTATTTGACCGGTATCATAATCTACTTACCTTTTATTTGTAGTCCATCCTGTTTGCTCTTACTTTGATTGCCAGGGAACACCTCAAGCCTTATGGCCGATTACACAAGGCTCCATCTAAACACACGTCACCACAGGCATGCAGGCTTTGCAAAGTACAGATTTTCTTTTCATTTCTCTTACAGGCAGTACACAGGAGCAGAGCTCTGAGAGAATACGTACCAAAGACCTGAGATCTACAAGACACAATCTGAACACAGTAACTGGAAACATGACTGCCTGCCTTTCCTTCAAATTACAGTCTCCTGATACTTCTTTCTCCACAAGATGTGACATCACCTCTGGCGATCTCATCTTTCCCACCCTGAACATCAGGGCATTCATAATTTTGCATGTAGTGTTTGCAATCCGATAATCTTTCTGCTAGGCTTCAGTATTTTAACATCGTGCCTGCTATAGTGCCACTCAGACTACAGTGCCACGTGAAATTAAGAAAATGGTCTATTTGACCTTTTCTACTTTTAATTTCTAAGAGTCCTTCATGATAACATTTGTTAAGTTTTCTAATATGCATTGAGCACAACAGAACAGGCAATTTTCTTCACTCCTGTGGAGTGATAAAACTCACAAACCAGACCAAACCCTCTTCCACACCTCTGGGCTAGCCTCCCAGGACAGCGTTGCCTGCGTACAGAAGCCACAGAACATGCTGCTGTGCTCCTCTCAGCAGGTCCAGAAAACGTTTGTCTGAGCTAGGGGAAAAGGCTGTGGGAGGAGAGGCGAAGTGACAGCTGAAGCACCCTCGGGCTGGGTGGCTCACGGGTTGCGAAGGAAGCCATAGCCAGCTGCCAGGCGACGGCTGGAAACGCAGGACAGCTCGCATGATGGGCTTCCACTGCTTCTGGGAGCGCTTCAGCCTTTGCAGAAAGGTGGCATCCAGGTATGAACAAGAATAATAGAATTGCCTTTTATCGTCTGTACTGACTCTGGAGACAGTACTATAAGTCCCGGAGATGCACCTTAGAAGACAGAATCAGACCTTATAAACACAAAATACGCTTCTGCATCCACACACCACCATCTACACCCTTTCTTCTAGATTTGGACCATGAAATCAAAGTTTAAAAAAAGTTGTTTTGACTGAGAAATCTCATTCACTGTCCCCCCAGAACTGCAATTTTCCCTAATTCTATTTACCATGGATAAATACATCCTTGGTAAGACAATTGTAATGTGGAACATAGTCACTCTTACATCCAAGAGGGCAGTGGTGACAGGTTCAAGCAAGAAACATTTGCTCTCACCTATCATTTATATATTCTATTTCACAGGCCACCTTCTCAACACAGCTGAAAGACATTAGTATATAAGATTCATCCAGTACTAAGGGCAGGACCAGTAGTCTGACTGATTCCTTAAATCCTTCCTATTTAAGTAAAGCTGATGGCTTTCTTGAGCACTGTTGGATGAAAGATCACTTCAACAATGATTACCCCACATGCTTCAGATAATCTTCTTAATTATTCATTTGTCAATGTTTATAAGTTTCCAGTTTAACATCTTTTGCATGATGATTGTGGAGGGCTCAGTATGCATGTCAAATGTCTAGTTTTACTTCACGCCTAACAGGTTCAAAATAAACTCTGCGGTATGTTTGGTTGTGATGCTAACTACCGGTGTGTTTTACCTAATCAAAGGTTTCACAATAAAAATCAGGATTTTTGTCAGGCAAAAGTTCTGTTGTTTTTTTTTTTTTAAAAAAAGGTACTCAAACTCAGCTGGAGGTTGCCACAGGAAAAAAAAATAATAAAAAAAAAACCAAACCTTTTCATGTTGACATTTTTGCATAGCTTTGAGATATGGACAGGGAAGGTGGTGAAGCTCCCCCTCTCCTCCCCTTACAGCGTACACAGCAGCAAGCTGCACGTGTGCGTGGAGGCTTCAGCTCTGCACCTGGACTCTGCTTAGAGCATTACGCTCACGTGCCAAGTTCAATGTTTAGACTAAACCCCGATTTCTTCCTTTAGCAAAAGGTATTCAACAGGATAAGGAAAAGCATGTTGATTTTCAGCGAAGATTTAAAATAGCAGCGTAAGTTCTCACTGCTTACTTTTATAGAGAAGATTTTCACAACAGAGGCAGCTCAGACTCTGACCTCAGGAGCACACCTCATGATTTCAGTGGGGATCTCTGGACTTTTTGTGTTTAAACAACTAAACCAGAAATCTAGCCCACATTTGGAGTGTCTCCCACTGCTACTAGACTACAAGTGGAAGCCTCAAATCAACAGCATGTCTTTCAACATGAGCGGGACAGGGATTTCACTGAGTTTTGCTGAATTGTGCCTACTATCCAGAGACTCAGTGGTGCCCTCCGTGAAGGCTGCAGGTTTATAGTTACTAATTTCAAAAAGAGTATGCTCAGATCCTCTAAGTTCGGTAAAGAGGAGAAAGACAACTAAATCACTTTGGCATTTCAGAAAATATCATCCGTTCTTTTCATACTAGTGTACATTATAGACAAACTTCTTCCTCTGACTTTAAAAAATGAAACAAAACAAAAAACCTCACAAACCACTACACCTATGTGGCAATACATCAATTTTTAAGTGAAATCGCAGAAATTCTTCAACCAAAGCGTTGACATTGTTAAATGAATGAGATGACAATTCATGGGTCTAACATTTTTTCCTATGTATGTTCCAGCAAAATCTGTAAGCCCTGACATCAAAGCCAGATTTGAACATAGGTTCATTTAAATGAAGAACACACACTGCCCAGGCAGTTTCCTCTGTAAGATGCCAGAGAATATCCCTGGTCTCCGAGTCTGGACACAAGCAATTCTTTCTGCAACTCTACCTTTAAGATTTTGTAATTTCAGGCTGATTCAACACCTTTTCAGTTGTCTTCTCTTCCTGTGTGGCCTCTGAAATTAATACTGTTTAAAGCAATGTCATTTGAGTTCACCAAATGCCTCCAAACAGTGGAAGCAATTGTTGACAAATACCATTGTTAATTAATTGGTAGAGGTGGGGGAAGAGAAGAGGAAGAAGCGTCTTGTTGAGATTTCTATCACACCCAGCAGTACATCTTCTTTTCAACTGTTATTTGTTTTGTCAATATATCAGTGTCTAAAATGTGCAAGTCTATAGCTTCCAGCTAAGGGAAAAAAAATGTTATGGGGTAATATTTCAATACAGCACCTTTCAGATTTTTTAAAAAGTTTATCAGGAAATCCTTATGGATTCCTGAAAATCCCCTGCCCTTGTGCATTATCTGTTTCTAATTAGCGTGTTGAACAGCACACAGAACCTCGGCTCCAAGAAAGGACCTTTATAAAAGTCAACAGCAACAGCTAAATACAAATTGTGCCATCCAGACTGTGCATACCTCTTTCATGATTACAAAATGAATTACTATTACCTGTTAACTCCCAACTGTCAGCTCTTAACCTAACTATATTCCAAGAAGAATATTCCGTATGGAAGAAAGAACTTAATCTTAAATGACTCCACTGAATACCGGATTGGTTGTACTATGTTCTTACTCTTTTACCACAGTACAGTTGGAGCAACACTATATCCTTTACCTCTTTTGTACAACCTGCCTTTAAGTCAGGCCTGGGTTCTGCCTGTGTTGGTCGAACTGTGACAAATGCAGGAACAGACTGCAGAAGTGTGAAGGATATAGGTCTGCACTCACAGCGCAGTAAGTACAGTTACATCGTTTGTTATGCATCTTGCTAGTAACAATTTACTTTTGACAGGCATTTTAAAAAGTGTTTTTCCCCTATGTTATTGCCATGCATATGGTAAAAGAAATACTAGAGGTATACCTCAATTTGGTATATCACTTATCTGACTGTTACTCTCACGCTCAGGAGCGGACAACCCTTTGAAGTTCCAATTTCATTGAGAATCAAGAAAAAAAACCACCCAGAATTCTAAAGGAAATAAATTTATTCCAGAATAAATAAAACACTCAAAATTTCAGATGTGTTTGATGCCTTATTTTTTTCACCTTGCAAGAGCTTAGGTGTGCAGAGAGCTCTACAGGAGCTGGTTCAAAACTACTTCTGAAGGCCACAAGAACCGCTTCAGTTAGCCATTCTGTCCTCCCACCTCATACAAACTGTAGATTTCACCCAGTAGTTTCTACATCATGATCAAATTTCTTTCAGAAATATTGTCAGTCTTTAAAGAACTCACTAACACATGCTAAATGGAAGAAAAAAAAAAAAAGGAAGAAAAAAAAAAAACCGAACCAAAACCCCAAACCACAAAAATCAAAGCAGAGCTGTTAAAGACCTCAAAACATGTAGTTCATTCCAGTACCCTCAAGGCAGCATTTGCTTTTACCTGAGCAGCTCAGGGCTTATGCTTATCCAACCAGATCTTAAATTCCCTGTGGGATGGTATTTCCACAATCTCCACTCCTTACTTTAGGAGACGCATAGATGGGCTCTGAACAAACAGCTGAACATGACCTGTATCAATGGCATCCAAACTCATTCCTTTGGTATGGATCTAAACAGAAGATGTCCTTAGCTTAAATTGTTAAGGGCTTGGGAGCCAAGTCTTTAGGTTTTAATTATTCAGACATCTTTAAAATATTTAACTGATGACTTCTCTTATGAAAGGAGACTGAAGGTACAATGAACAGAACTGTGCGTTCCCCTCCCCCCACCATTTTGCACAAAACTCTGGCAAGTTAGTTAATTTTAGGTTGCAAAAATAAATATCATCTAAAAATTAGAAAATGTCTGGACAAGCAGTTCTGGATTTCTCATAAGACAGTTCAAAGGCATCAGGATCTAAAATATTATCATACTACACTGAATTCCTGAAATGATTCCATGATACTGAAAACATACTCTACAAAAAAACCAAAAAACAAAAACCAACAACCACACAACAACTATTTCCAAACAAAGCCATTGTCTTATATTGCGAATTAGTCACATTTGTCCCGATACACTTCATGCTATTTTACACATATCTTAATCCCATAAAGTAGGTAACATTTAATGGAGAAGAAGCTGAGCTAGAATTCAGAAGACCTGGGTTTGAGTCCTTGTGCCATTCTTGGCCCACAGAAGGATCTCAGATGTTCCTCATTACTGTGCCTCGTTTGCCCATTGGCGAGAGTACCACTTCAGAAAGCAGAGCTTTCCTAACAGAGAGGAACAGGAGAAACAGCAGTTGTTTTGCCTTGAAAAAGGATTTTTTTTCTTCCTGCCACTCAAGCAGACTCCAAACACACCTCCTCCTTTTCCTGGATAATGGCTTTATCTATGGATTGCATCACTGAAACACTGAGATTCTTCTTTTTTTTATTTCGCTGCAGCCCCAGACAAGCGGGAACCTTACAACTTTCAAAGGGAATGTTTGTATTTTAAGCTCAGCTGTAGCCACAGTCTTTTTAGGTCAGATCACTTAGAACAGGGGATGTGTATAGAGGGGGGAACAACAAACATTTTTTAACTGTCAGTTGGAACTGAAAGAAACAGTATGAAAAGAGGCAGCTTAGCTATTGGTTTTGAAGTGATGGCATTTGTCTATGAGTGCGCAGCCTACGAAAGGCGACAGGTTCTAAAATAATGGTACCGTAGCAGGCACTGAAATGTAAAACATATGTCACGCTTTTCCCTGCTCACAGTAAGGTTTAAAATATTTATAATGCTGCACCTTTCCCTGAAAGCTTTCTGCAGCGTTCCTGGGTTCACGGGTAGGTGAATCATCTCCCTAAGAACTGCGCTGCAACGCTTACACTGATCCGTTCCTCTGCATGGAAAGGAGAGGGGCAAATTTTAGGGTGCAAAAGCATGGTCATGCAGCAGCCCCCAAATACCTCTTTTTGTCAGCATGTATCCATCCTGATGCAATGTTTGCTTCCGCAAGGGGATTTTTTTTTTTTTTTTTTAAATTCCTGTTTCATTTACAACTCAAGCTGAGGAACTGATGTTATTACTTCCTTATGTGAGAACACCACAAATTTGTCAGGAAAGTGTGATCTAGGGCTTGAATTAGGTAAAAGGAACACGGAGTGTGTTTGTGTGTGTCCGTGCACACATATGAAGGGCAAAGACAAAAGGAGTTACATGACCTGCTCGATTTTGTTTCTTCTTTAACATTCTTCAGTGTGCATTTGATTAACATTGGAGAGGAAAATATTTTTTAAGAGTAAAACTAAAAGGGACATAACATATTTTTTCCTCTAAGGAATTAGAGGGTCTTAGGAAACATCTGCTCACAAGAGGTTTGAACTGCAGACAAACATGTCTCCCTAAGCCCCAGCTACAAGAAGCTAAAGGGTAGGCCCCTATTCACCGCGCGCACAAAAACGTGCAGGTTTCCATACTAAAAAGTTGTTTAGTGCCCACCGTGAGTTTCAGTGTTGGGAAAACAAAAAAAAAAAAAAACCCCACCAAAACAGGAAGTCAGTAAAACAGAAGCAGGTAGGATGTATGCGCAGACTTTCATATGAATGCATGAAAAAATCCCTTTTGAAGCAAAACAAAGCAAGCCTCGTCAAATGCGTGCATCCTGCTAAAGACCTGTCTGAAACCAATGCATTTCAGATACGCCGAAGTCTTAAACTTTCAGAGGCATGATTCTGGCACGTCTCATTTGTAGCAGAGACCTTGTTCGGCCTGGGTGTAGAAGGTCCTGATGCCACAGTAAACGGTTATAACGCGCACGACTGGGCACCCTGCCTGCCCGTCGCTGAAGGTGCAGTCTCCTTCCTCACCTCCTCCCCACCACTTGAGAGAACAGCTGGCTGCAAGGGACAGTCACACAGCCCAAACACATCAGGTGCCACCCCCCCAAGCAGCTGCCCAGGTGCATCTCCCCCGTGGCCAGCGGTCCCTGCTCTCGATACCTACTTGAATCGCCTTGAATTGCCATCGCTGAAAGATGAAGTCCTACAAGACCGAGTCTCTCTGGAGTACCCCCTAAATATCACAAAAGATTTTAGAACATCTTTTTGACCAGTGTTTTTTTAATATTTAGGACATATTTGGGTCATTTTTCTCAATCTGTTTTCTTTGTAAATACACGAGCCCCTCTACATGTGTTTTTAATGAGATCTGAGATGCTTACATATTTACCTTATATTAAACCACTACTCATTTCATCCAAATAAAAAACAAACCAGAAACACCGCATAACATAAGGCTTGCAATAAAAATCACGTGAATTCCCAATACTATTACTAGAGTTGCAAAGGTTTGTTGTTTTAGCAGTGTTTTCATTTTCTCTTATACTGCAAGAATTACTAGAGAAGATTTTGCCTTTGTTAAATACTATATACTAGCCAGCCAAGATGAAAGTACTCTCGTCCCTTCTTTAACATTTCCAGTTATTTCTTAATGCCTAAACTCAATGGGAAGCTCTAAACACAACTTAGCGCTGCTGCTTTGTATTGACATAACCCCTCACACCTGGAGCATTGCTGTGAATCCGGTGGTGCCAAGAATATGACATCAAATCAAGACTTCCCAAAATCCAGCATGCAACTCAGAATCAGACAGATAATATTTTGCCTACCACTCGTTGTCTGGAATAGATGAGGAATGACTAGGCAGAAAGCACTGACAAAATAGTCCAACACCTTCTGCTGTGCCTGCGCAGGACTCAGTCCTCAGCCGGCAGCTGCCACGGTGCTCCAGGAGCCGCTGAAGCTGAAGATTTACCTGTTCTTGGCTGCCCCCAGAGCACCAGCACCTTCTCACGCCAAAGTAGCAGGCACCTTTCCGCCTGCGACAGCGGTATTGAAAAGCTAAGTTTAAAAAGTCCTGAATCATGTTATTACAATATCAAGAAATACTGTGATCCGATCCTCCTCCTTACGCTATCGGATATAAACGAGACTGAGCTGGAAACTGCATTTTCATTCCGGACACAACTTCTTCGGTTATGTGTTTGAAATCAGAACGGATAAAACTTCTTGAAATCTTCATATAAAGATTATTTTAAAAAATTAGAATAAACCTTTATATGGTATATTTTGTTTTGATTAATTTTCATCAGATTTTCATCATTATCATAATTTTCATCATTAAATACACAGCCCTAATCACCTTATCTAATAACGTATATATATTAATCTACATTTTCATATTAGATAATTCTAAATAACTTTTTTCCCCCCATTCAGAAGAAAGTAATCACAGTTCACAACTTGAGCTAGATGTTCAAGTTTCAACAAAACTACATTCACAGGGGGAAAGTTTTGTAGGAAAGTGTTCCAACCAAATGCGTGTTAATGTGTCAGTCAAATTTCAATTTCATCTTTCAGTTTTAAAATGCAATATTAATTGTAGATATGGAATGCCTTCTATGCAGGAAAGCTGGGATTAATTTTTATTAACCTGAAATGAACTTTAAAAAATAATTCAGACTACATTCTGTCTATACCTTGTGTAAGAAACCAACCCACAAATTCACTCTGTGCAAAATGCATGCACTTCTTGAAGAGAAACATATTGTAGATAGCTAAATGCATACGAGGTCTGTATAGCCAAAAATGATGCAAATTTTTGAAAACAAATGGGGGTTTTGTTTTTTTTTTTGTTGGTTTTTTTTTTTTCACTTTAATTGTCCACCTCAGTAGAGTTCACCTGTGCAGTCCTTACCCTGTTGTTTGCTTGGTCATCTGCATTATTCAAAAGTGCAGAGTAGCCCTTTATACAGACTTGCAGCTAACCCATGGAAGCTACGTTTAAGGGTAAGATACAAAGCCTCGACCTTCATCAATGATTTGGAGGATGCATGCATCTCTCTGAGAATGAAGTAGGAAGCAATGTTTCTGTGATTCCTATTTGTGCTTTGCCTTCTCTTAGTAGCAAAGGAATTCGTAAAAATTGTACAAGGTGCTTCAGAGTGGCACTAAGCACCTGCAGACGTTATTGCATTTAGTTACAAGTGTGGTATTAAAAGTACGAGCAGATTGATGACTGAGATGTGACTCCCAATTAATTTAGAAGAAATTTTAGCTGAATAAGTCATGTCACATTTTATATGATTTTGCAGCTCCGTAGGTGGCACAATATTTCCTCAACAGGATAGAGAACACGGCTCAGGCAGAGCTTTCTGCTGCCATAGTGCTCCAGGAGTAGACCTGGCCACATCACCCGTTCTCACAAAGCGAGGTGATACCACTTCAGTTCCTAGTCAGCAAATCTCAGCAACAGGCAGATTTTCCCCTTCGCTTCCTTGCTGCCTGCAATCAGAGAAAGAAATAGTACTTCCATGCCCTGAGACGCCAAGCAAACAGTCAAAATAGGAGTAAGAGGATGAAACAGTGTCCCAGCATCTGGACTTAGGAACACTGTACGAACAGCAGCAGGGGAAAAGGTCCAGGAAGCTCTGGGTGAAGACTGGATTGGACTATACACATTAGACTCAGAGATAAATGACCGATATTAAGACAGACATTAAAAGTACTTTGTGCCTTCCGTTGTACCTGTCTGAAAGCCATCGGAAAGGGGCCCTGAGCAACCACTCTTAAATTCTGCCTTGCCAGCTGGCGTCAAGGTGGTTACCTCATCAGGTTTCATGAACAAATGTAAGATTTCATACACATAAGGAACACTGAACACAAAACGTAATCATTTGCAAAAGAAAACGCACAAGGCAGAAAATTATGAACGCAGTGTCTTGGTGTAGGCTTCCGTGTATGACAAACAAGAAAAAATTAAGCCCCTCCCTTGGTGGAGCACACGATATGCAACAGACCACGAATCAGGTATGGTTTGGTTTCTCACCCGCTTGCAGGTGTTAGCCTGTAAAAAAAGGCTTCCTCCTAAAATGATCTTGATTTAAAAAACGGAAAGGACGAGTGTTATTGCTGTTGCTCCCCGACACAAGAGGAAAGAGAAGAAGGTAGTTATGCAAATTTACAATACACTTTAAGCTTATTCATTGTATGAGCATAATTCAGTACTGTTCTTGTGTGTAAATTTCCAGTGTATACAAGCCTGGGGCCATGAACTGAAGTTTCATATTGTCTATACTTTTATGCAAAATTCTGACCATTGGGAAAGGTATGGAAACCTGAGCATCAAGGATATATGAAAACACCCGACAGACATTTAAACACATAAGAATCACTGAATTTTCCTCATCGGCTCATATCTCTCTTCTGCCTAAATTCTACCGGATTGGAAGGTAGAAGAAGAATTCCAATAAAATTCCTAAGTCCTACTGAATCCAATGTTAAGACTCTTCCCGACTTCCACAGAAAACAACTCCTCATGATAATTCTGATTTTTTTAATCATAACGCATTTTTATCTACCACTTTTTGTAATGGCTCTGCCATTAGCAAATTTACTAAAATATTGCCAGAAGAGCATATTCAAAGGCGAGGTGGGACAGACTCAGTCGAGTATTTCCCACAGTCAAGATTTCACATGACTTTTAGCTCCATGCAACTCGCTTCAGTTTGCATTAAACTTAGCCAAGTACCTAAAATTTTGTGTATTAGAAACAAGCTCATGGAAAACTGCTATCTTATGTGGTGTCAATTATCTTCAGAGAGCAACAGCCAGCTCCATACTCAGACACAGGCTATCAGCAGCCTCTAGTTTTCTAACAAAAAAAAACAAACACAAAAAACAAAACAAAACAAAAAATAAACACTTTCCCCTGTTTTTTCATTCCAATATGCTCCTCACTTTTTTATCTTCTTCCACACATCACTTGTATGGACATCCATTCCCTTGGTCTAAGTTATACTTTTCTCCAGCTAAGAATCAAGTACCTGAAGATCTTTTTAAGTGTCTGGTTCTCTAATAATGTTTACTAAACCATTTCCTTCTCTCTACAGTGAATTACTTCTTGTGCATGGTAGCAATTTGGACAGGAGGCTATGCAGACGAATTTTTGCAGATAATTAGCTGAGTGGATATTCAGCAGAAGTGGGTCATACTGTACTTGTTCACAGATGGTTCAATAGAGTGGATTTCAGCACATGCACTTCTCTAAACGCGTAACATTCTGAAAGAGGAAAGAAAGCAAAAAAAAAAATATTTTTAAAGGTCTAGGAAAGGTTACAGAATAAATGCTTTTAGTGTAGGTAGATAATAGGTAGACAAAGCATTTCACGTATGCAGTGAATGCATTGCGCTGTGTATCAGTAGACAGAAAAGCGTGCGTTTGGAAAGATACTCATCAAGCAGAAGACAGTCTAAATGCTACAGATACAGACTTAGGCTGTCTTACAGTGTCAATGAATAACGAACAAAATTGTCATTTATCTGTGCACACACACTATAGCTACCAATACTACTTATTTCATGATAGCACCTTGTTCAGGCGCGCACCCATGGGGCCCAGGCTTGGCTCTGCAGCTGGAAAGGCAGCTAGTGCATCCCCTGCCGTGTCCCGCTGCAGCAGGACTGCATCACCAACCAACCCACTTGACGTCCAACAAAAAAAAAAGTCCCTACAGATTCATTATAAACTCAAAAGCAGGGCTCTTCAGTTTCCTAGGATAGCTCCACGTGTGGATAAAACATGCCGCAGAGCCCAGCGACAAGCAGCAGAAAGATGCCAGGAGACAAGATACAAACAGCCAAGCTACTAAATCCTTCAAGAATTATTGCCAGTCTCTAGAGCCACCAATGGAAAGTCAAGGACTTCGCAACATTTTGGAGTCCAGTCTTATTAGTAACTTGCTATGTTTCTCCACAATCGTGATTATATCAATGGCATTAAAAGACAGAAATCTTTCTGTGGCATTTGTTGTGGCAACATAGCAAACCCATTACTCTTCTCCTAGCAACAAGCACCTGACATAAAATTATCATACACTGAATTAGATTTACTTCCAGATCGTGACACATACCCATAAACTTTAAACCCTGACTGTGCCCTCAGAGTATTATAGTGGTCACTAACGTTGTTCATTCTGCAGTTTTCCTGTTTCAAAGCTCAGGCTGTTTAAAAGACTCTTTGCAGAGCAGATGCTATAGATAGAAACGAATGAAATGGTTGTATTTCTCTATTAACAATGCAAACCAAAACACGCAATTGACCAAATTCCCTATCATAAAGGGAATATGATAAATAAAATGTTAGCGTTTCAGAAATTAAATCACTTTTTACCCTAAGAGATACACCTGTAACAGCAGTTTGTTACAAAGAAAGGACAATTGGAATAATTTACTTTCTATATTTTTGTGTACACACCTTAACGCAACAGGATTCTCTTGCTTGATGGTGGCTTTTGACTATTGGATGCAATTATCAAAAAAGTACTCAAAAAAAAAGTGTAGATATACGGAATGCTGAATATAATTTGCATATAATATACTGTCGCTTACAGAATATCACACAAGTAGCGAACACATTCATAGATATAAAATTTTGTCCAATATTAATGAGAAAGGTGGTCCAACTCTTCAAGTAAATAATAAACAAATAATTTAGTTATCTGTACTAACGACCATAAAGTCCTTGATCATTATGTTTATTTATTGGTTTGCCATAGCTTTCCTGGTGAAAAGGCTTTGCTACATGGTAGCTACCTTTGTGTCCTGTACAGAATTTTAGCCCAAATGATCTTTTATCAGATGAACTTTCTACTGTAGAGCAATACATTGTTCTTAAGTACATGCAGTGTCAAAAAAATTAGTGCATAAGCTGGGACAGAGCACTACCCCGTCAGACATAATGAAGTTACAACTTCATTGGTTAATGTTTCACTGTTCTTACACTGAAACCCAATCATAATTTCACCATCTCTGACATAGTTTTTAAAAGACAAAAGATTAGAACACATGGCGGTGCAGGGGGGAAGTATGCCTTCCAGATCAACAATTTTGACTGCAGGACAGTAAGACTGAGCCTTAGAGCTGCACGCAGACAGAGCGAAACATTTAAAAAAAAACAACTATATACCAGTGATTTAACAAGCCACTAAGTAAAAGGAGGCATCTGATTAAATAAAAAAAAATTGCCAAGCAGACGCCAAGAATGCTGTTATGGTTTCCAACCATTTATTGCCTACACTTCACTCCAAAAGCCATTCCTTCTTTTTTATGTTCTAGAAGCTCCGATGTCTAGCCAGCACGGAGCCCGGGAAAAAATCTGGGGAAGGAGGAGAGGGGGGCAAAAAAACCCAAACCAAACGAGAAAAGCCCACCATACCCAACTCATCACCTCTTTCCAATATTTTCCATTTTTACGGTTCAAGAAACTAGATATTTTAGCAACTTAAAGAATCAGCACCTAAATGAGAAAGGATTGGTTCAAGAAGGCAGGAATTAATTAAACTTGTCAGTTAAGTTTAAAAAGGGAAGGCAGGGAATTAACAAAAAAGTAACAGGCTTACAATCCCTTGAAGAGTTTGACTACTGAACTTATTAATAATGCTTAAAATTCACCAGTCATTCATTTATACAAATTTTAGGAGAACAGGGCTAAGAATCTCAGATTTAAATAAAATAAGCTTTCAGTGAAACATCAATCCATAATCACCTATAATTGTTTCAAATATTACACTCTAAATTGTTTTAGACATGGCTAAGATGCAATAAAGCTGACAGTTTGCAAAACAAATTATCAGTGTATGCGTTAGGCCTGGAAGTGTGATTTGCAGCATAAAATATACATGAAAGCAGGAAGAGTTCAATCATACGCCATCACATAATTCACAGCATTTTTCTGCATTTTGGGCCATGGCGTGTATCCTGTATAGGACCTTGCATAATGATACACATAATATTCCATTATAAAGTTGCTATTCTGAATTATATGCTGGTGCACTATTTACATGTACTTGATAAATAGAAACACACATGGTAAGCCACAATCAGTACAAAGAAATGAACCACACACAATCACCTCATACGTTGCATACTGATGTCCAGGCAACCTCAAAAAAAAAAAAAATAAAGCTCAAGAAAGACACATCCCCAAATAGTAGGATTCAGTCATGTTCCAGAGGGATGCTTGGAGCACACTTCTTCACTTGCTGTCCTCCTCTGTTGAACTTTTTGCCCTACTGTCCCTCACCAGCTATTCTTCATTTTATGCCATGCACTAGTCTCCTACTTCCATTAATGTTTCTGGAACTCCTCAGCGGGGCAATAGTGGCGTAATTTGCTCGTGGTACATTTATTCAAAAATAGGATTTTCCTTCCCCGAGTAACTATATTTCAAACAAGCTGATATCTGAGGGCGAGCACAGTATGTTACACCTCATGGAGAAGTAATTGTCTGCAGTCATGTTCTCATTCTGTTAGGAAAAATAAGTCCTTCATGGACTGCTCTTTCCTACGTAGTCATTCAAGCTTAATTTTCAAAAGGCATTGACCAAAATTCTGCCTGAATTGGGCTATTCCACTCACTGCGAATAATACTATATCATAGGAGGTTCTATATCTTCTTTTAGAACACATCTAGCTGATTTGTTCTACCAATGCCCCTGGACAGTCATTCAGGCTTTAGTGAATGTTTTTCATCTTACATCAAACACATTAGGAACGAAGGCACGTGCTATTTGCAGCTTAATCCTGACTCACCCCCCTTCGACTTCTACCTATTGCAGCCCTTCACACTTCATCTCAGCAGCTAAATAACAGGAAACATATACAACTAGATGTAAAGTGCCAACTGGTATTGTCAAACACCCTCCCTCATCACCCCAAATATAAGGGCAGAGGAGGATCCTTCTTTCAGTTCTATTCCTTTATGCAAGATAGATGGAACATATTATTAAGTCAAAGAGAATAAACAGAGGACCTGATAAAATGATTTCTGACTTGCATGATCCACCGAATCAACTCACCATTGCTTAAAAGTCATCAAGTCAAGCAGTAGAAACAAATTTTACATAAAAGCATTTCATGGTCTTACAAGCAGTAACATCTGATAGACAATCAAAGGGATGCAATCCAAGCTGGCCAGGATTACTCAGATCTCAGAGGCACGGGTCAGAAAGAAATTTCTTCTACATTATGAGATGTTTTAAAGCAGTGCAAGAATTATGCTGAGGGAAGGGAAAGGAGGGAGGAAGATTATCCCAGTTTGTGCTCACAGACAAATAGGAGGGAACTGCAGTTATTCCAAAGGGGCTCTGTAAAAGTATGCAGATGTAGCCTACTTTTCCCCATGGATAGTCCTCGCTCCCCTGCGTCCACCCTACACGGAGCACACAGGTTGTAAGAAACAGCAACGCTTGGGGCACGCAGGCTGTTGCTGCTGCTGCTCAGTGAAGATGCCATTCCGTGTGCGCAACTGCACACGTGCTTTCTTATTTAATGCTTGCCTGGTCGTTCAATGCTGTTCCTGCCGTCTGTTGCTGAGTGATGTTGATCTTCGTATCTTGACTACCTGGAGTGAATTCCATTGCAAATAACCTATTCTCCTGTTGCTTAATGCAAAGCCAACAAAACCGCCAGCACTCGATTTCCCACTGTTCTCAGCTGCTGTTCTGGGGAGCAATACGAGTAAACCAGCTCAATTCCCAAAGGATAAGCACACCGCTCGCTAGATTTTTCTGAGGCTTTATGGATCCACTGAAGTAAAGGGAGATGGGGAAGGAGGGGGAGCATGGGAAAAGAAGAATAATGGAATAATACATATTTTACAGCTTTATATCTTTTAAGAGCAGCAGAAAGTATCTGTCTTGAACTGACCCACTGTATGAAAGGCCATTATATTTCATCCAGTCGTCCCTGCTGCTTGCTCAGTTGTGTTTTGTTAAAGCTTATCTCCCCATTTTGACACAAGAATCCATCAGTTCTCATGGTATTCTGTTCAAATGGCTAGTGATGTTATCTGAATGATAGATAAGGTAAGGATGGATCTCTATAGTCAATGGACACAAACCAGCTCTAGCATGGACCTCAATATATATTAGCCACTATTTCCACAGTGGCTTGAATAGGTTTCACGATCCATAATGAACTACAGGTTGCCTCTGCATTCTACTGACTGCCAGTTACAGCACAGATATAGCCAGGCACCTATCCAGAGGCATAGAGGAAGTATTGCTAATTGCTGAACTACAGGAAACACCAAAAAATAAATGTCACCTGCCACCCACCACGTCCACTGAAGTGCTACGCAGTGAGAGCAATCCATTTAGGAATTCCTTTTGGTAATTTCTCTGCCCGATGTTCACGTTAGCTGCTTCAGGAATGGTCTTGCTACACCCAATGCAAATTCACTACACAAAGATGCCAAATGCAAATTTGTTTAAAATTAACTAATTGATGCCTGTAATTAAATTTCAGGGTCTCAATTTAAAGACATGAAATTACATGCAAAACTATGATAGTTAGATGGCTTGGAAAAAAACACGAAACTTTAAATTAATGAAAATATCTGCAAAAAGCTTGCCTTCACACATAGGGATGACTCACACAGAAGATAGGTGTAAAAGAATAGAGATAGATATATGCATGTACAGTTACAGAATGAGTCAATTAATCTTTTTTCTCTAAGACTACAACAAGATGCTTTTACCTCAGAGTAGTGAGGTTCCCACAGCATTTATAGAGTACGCTGCTTCCATCTCCAATTTTCTCAGTGGAACTACGTACTGCCTGATGCACAGCAGAAATCCCACTCAGCATCTTCTGCAGTCTTCTCCATCTTTCTTGGTGCGTGGTTTAAGTATTTAAATGGAAATCAGGATGATGGGCAAGTTAAAATTTAGCTCAATTTTAGCACAAGCATAGGAGTACTACTGACTTAGGAGCCATTGGTAAAATTTATTATGCCGAAAAATACAACTAGCTTCACTACTTCACCCAGCATCTGCTAATTACTTTGCTGTTTCATGGTATAACTGTTTGTTCAAGCAAGTCCTTTGAGAGACAAAGGCTGCTGAGAATTGTTTATTAACGGTTAAAAAACCCCAAGCCACTCTGCATATACTTCAGTCCTGCTCTGAGTCCCCACCTGACCCTTGCACTGAATCTACTGCAATATAATATCTGATCAGAAAATTACTTTGTAACTGCATTTATGTTTCAAAGGAAAAAAACAATTATTTTTTATTCTGGGAAAAAAAAATGAAAAAAACAAAAACAGGAAGTCCAAGAGACAGATTTGATTATAGTCAGGAAGGACAAATGCAGGATCTTTGATTATTATGAAAACAACTCCACAGGCCTGTGATGACTTTGAATTAACGGTAACAGTTTAAACCACTAGCAACCCAAAGACACTGGTACATTAAAGTGCCTTGACAGTAATCTGATTTTCCCTAAGTAAACAAGGTAGAAAGGTTTGGGGTTTTTGCTTCAAGAAGATATTTTCTGTGTGCAAAGAATGAATTTAATCTTAATTAATACGTAGAAAATTAAATTTGTCATTGGATCTTTTCTTAAACAGTTTATACTAATAATGAAGAACGCAAGCACACACCTTTTATAAGCACTGTCCTTATGGAATATGGAGTTCAAGCAGAAGAGGAAATGGAAATGGAGGAAAGAAATCTCAGTTTCTTTCAGAAGCATAGGAAATTAATGACAAAAACCTATATACTGGTGTACTCCAGCAATTAAAAGACACAGTGATTAGGAATGATTTCTGTACTATGCAGCTGTGGAGGAGCTGGGCAGAGCTATGCTGAAATAAAAAAAGACCTCAGATTAAAAAGAAATCGATGCCCAAGAGAGGTTTGCAAACAGATTGCTAACATCACTTAGGTTTATTCAAAGTGATTGGTGAAGTCTTTCCCCATTAATCTTCCTATATCCCCAGGATTAAAAACACCCAGAGAAAAACGCACCATCATGTAGCAGGAGTATGAGAGGGGACTGAATTCAGAGCTGTCTACATTCACCCATCAAGTAGTAGAACTGTGAAAAACCACGCAAAGTCCCTTTCGCTTTCTGAGCAGCTTCATGGTCTAAGATCAAAGACTTACTGCAACAATGAGTTTAGTTTCTCAGGTCCTATAATGAATTTGTTGCAAACAGTGCGATGTGACTGTCTTCAACATCATCACATGCCGCTGTGTCTCTTGGCCAGGCTCAAGGTCCATCGAAGCTCAGTGGGAATCTGCCACTGCTCTCTCACCAAGTTGTCTGACCTTCTAACCACACGTGGCTGGTGTTCTGAATTTTGTGTGCCCCAACATGCAAGAGAAGTTTCAAATGTTCTGTTCATTGGAAAGACAAGCTTATAAGAATAATCCGAAGTAGCTTCCCAGTTCAGATGGGGAACGTCTGACCATCCTTCCTCTCCCTGTACGCTCTTTTCCCCTCCCACCTACAGCACATGGAAAAACAATGGGAAAATTTGATCTCCACTTGAGGGTTTTTTTAACATTAATAAAGGCAGAATTGCTGCAACATGCTCTGAAAAAAAGCCCACAAATCGATGCAAACATGTGTAAATGTATAAAAACAACTTCTGGCTAACTTCTGCAATTTTCTTCTTTCCTTTATTTCTAACCTTTTCTGGTTTTCAACGTCTCCGTGTACTTTGATTCATTTGTTCCACCAGGTCTGTTCATTTGATCCACGGTAGAAGCTTGGGTAACTCAAAAGCAAAGTTCATTAGTCTTCACACCCCTTGGGGACAGCTTAGGGCACAATGTACATGGAAGCCCTGATGGCACGTCAATTAATATGCTAAACCCTCGGACCTGGGTTGCCAATCAGTTTTATAAAGGAGGAAGCATAGTGCCTGCAAGGCAGCAAAATGAGCTTTAAAATGATGCCTGCATGCACACACATATAAAATGCTATTCAGAAATCCAGAGCAGAATTGATAAGGCAGAGCTAAGGTGGTAAGCAGATTCCCTGCATCAGCTGGAGCTGCTACGAGTTTGTATTTGCAGCACACAGCACAATATAACAGCGACTGCAGACTGGATGGCATCAAATGCACATCTGCAACTGTACCTCCCCTTTGATGCTGCTGCTGGCAAGGAATTCAGGATCACATTTTATGATACTAGCTCCGCTTATTTAAGAGGAACCTGCAAAAGTTTTACCATCATTTTTCTAAAGAAAAAACGCTGCTAAATCTTGAGGACAGGAACAGCTACAGGAGAAGAGTGGTTTGTTTCAATCACCTATTTTTTCATCCACGTGTAGAGAACGTGGGTACAATCCTACGCAAGAATCAAAAACAATACCAACTGTTACTGAACCCAATCAGCAACTGCTCAAAAAGCACCGATGAAGTTACCTTGGGCAAATTGCCGTATATGTCTTACACGTCCTTGGGCTACAGCTGGAGCCAAGGAAACCTCGTACATAGGAATTAGTGGGAGTTTCTGTTGGATACAGCCAGATGGCAGAAGATGGAAGGCCAAGATAATTTGGCTAGAAATGAACCTCTAACATTCATTTTTGAAGAATCATTCAGTATTTTCTGTCTGCCCTGACAAACGGAACGACAAGCCCTGCAGTGGAATGTGACGCACCCTGACTGCCACTGGATTCACAAGGAGCACGCCAGCACTCATGCAGCTGAAAGCCTGAGATTTAAGGACCAAGAACCAACCCACAGAAGACAAGAGAAGAAACCACTGCTTCTTCAAAGGATCATCATACCAGAGTCAAGATGCAGAGCCACTGCTTCCTGTGGGAGGTCCAGGGATTCATTTTCTCAGAATTCGTGTAAAACACAGCGTGCTGCCAACCTCCAATTGAAAGAAAATTCTAAATTAAATAACCGTGCAACAGTTTGGTAGCACAGCACACACGGCGATTTGGATGAGGCTGCGTACCAAGACATCAGTTTTAAACAGTTTTAAATAGATGCAGAGTCCAAATGTTACGAAATGAAATCTCAGTTTGGTCTGTTACATACATGCAGTAAGACCTCCTTGAAATCTGTTATGCACTGCAACGTGCATGAAATGTATATTGTCCAAGAGGCTTTTCTCCAATATTTTCAGTTTTGCCTGAAAGGCAAAATTCCTGATGTGGAAACTAATGTTAAAAGAACATAGGTCTGTACATCCTGACGCGCTGTCTTTAGCATTGCCTTAGCACACACACGAAGAATCTACAAAACTCAGGAGAAGTGGTCACCAATGAGGGGCTCATTCAGACCGTGCAGTGGCCACAGCCAGTTTTCCACATGCAAAGTGGGAGCTCTGCAAAGCAGTAAAGCTGAGTGGCTCACAACACCAAGCAGAACCTATCTGGACCTCACCCAAATCTGCACTAAGTCATGGGCTTTGGCTGTGGCTCTGAACACAGGATGGATGTTAGATATGGGCCTGAGCCACAAAGTGGACTTACTCTCTGCTAGTTCACTACACAGCTGCATCGGAAAAATCTGGTTTATTTACATATAAACCAAATCATACTGTAAAAACAAAACACTCCAAATTATTCTTTTCACCAGATCCTTCCTTTTAAGGCATATGAACAGTTATAAATCTCTTGTGCTGAGATTAGTAATTAAACAATGTCCGTAGTACTATGTAGTCTTGGATTTGCTTTCTTATCTTGTTTTTGTGAGATTGGTTTTGTCATTAGCCTAGCACTCATGGAAACACATTTATTTTGGTATTCTCTCAAGTAGCTCTTAAATTGCACAATTATAGACATGTATTAAAATGGTAAGTAAAGGCATTTCAAAGCAAACCCATTTCAATGAACCTGCGTTGATGTGGACAAGCTGAGACTGACTCTGTATACGTATACATACACATCAAGCATAAAATTTTTGTCAAGCTACAGTTTAATTCCTATTTTATTTCTACTTGTTTATGGTTCTCTTGTTGGAAGTGGAATATTGGCCAACACTTATAATATTAAAGCTACGATGATGAAGCATTTTAGAATCTGGAATGAAAAACAGCATTATTGTAAATCTATTTTGCAATTTAAAGTTAACAATAAAAGTTGTAAGACCACACGCCCTTTTTGGTCTGCCTTTTGGAAAATCACTGATTTATATTACCTTACTGGGCACTTACTTCATACTTGTGATCTCAGTTAAACAAGAGTCAGACAGCACAAAGTGTTAAATGCAACAGCATGCATAATATTTTTCAGTTCTCTTTGTAAGGATAACAGTTCAATCTCTCTTGACTGTTACTGTGCTTCCTGTGCCAAGCAGCATTCCTGAGCTGAGAGAGACTTTCCAAATTAAAGAAAACAAAAATCCCTTGCATGCCTGGAAGAATACGTAGTCCAGGGACAAGGAAGGGGAAGGGAAATCATCTACAATTGAGAACAAATTTATTTACCGGAGGGAAAAATAGATATAAGATCTGAGACTTTCTGCTCTAATCCACTTTTTATATCCAAAATCTATTTGAAACATGACCTGATGTGCTGTCAACTAGTCCATTTTCCCCTCTGCCTTACTGCTCCCTGCATAAAGCCGCCGCTGCTGTGCTGCACGCTGTGCGGGTCTCCCCAGCCCTACAGCTCTGCCTGCAAATCCTGCTCCTGCTTAAAGATGATAACCGAAGCCCTTCTCTTCTGCACCCATTCGCTTCTCAGAAAATATACCTCACTACTGAGCTGGATGGGCAAAACCAAGTCACTTTCAGCACGAACTAATGCTTTCCTTTATTTAGAGAAAATAACATTAAACAGCGTACCCTTCAACAACAGTGCTCTTTTCCAAAGAAATGACAACTTTTCATGCCAGGTCAGAGCCAGGGGGTAGGAGGCAGGGTGCCTGGCTGGAAAAGGTGAAAAGAAACAAACATTACGTGGGGTACAACTGTGCGCACACACAAAGAGAGAGAAAGAAAGAATCCTACTTTGGATATTTGCAACAACAGCCCTGCATGATTCTGCATCCTGTCGTGTTAACACTGAGCCTCGGAGAAGGCTCATGCTGGACTACATTTCCATCATTTGCTTGTTGAGCTGATTTTTTTTTTTTTTTATTGCGCCTTTCTGGAGATCGCTAACATCTAAAAGGACTACAATTATGATGCAAAATATCACTCACTTTACCTAAACACTGTACATATGTAGCTTTATTTATCTTCACACTCCTGTTATACACGCCCAATTAGTTACACCAGGCACTCCAGTACAACAGGAATGTTTCCTATGCAGTTTCGTTTGCTAAATACCTCTGTGACAGTTTCTTGGCAAGAACAGCAGCCGAGAGGTTAACATATGTTAAGAATACATACAGCAGGCATTCCTAGTTAGAATGCAAGTAAAGAGGAAACCTCGCAGCAGTAGCATTTCCCCTGCTCACCATCCAAGCGAGTTCGCTTCAGAAGTTTGAGTCCGATGGCAGCAGCAGAGTTTCCCACTACACAAAGGGATCTTTGTCCGCAGATTTATATTCAAGAAGTTTGCTCATCAATGATTCTAATCCATAACCTACCACTTCAGCTTCCTAATTCTACTGCTCTAAAAGGTAAAATTACGGGTTGGGAGAGGTAAAAATGAGCTCTACTTAGAGTACAGAACTAAAATAAAAAATACTTTTTAACATAAGATCTAGAATCATACAAGCCATAAAGGTTCTTCAAGGTATATAAAAGCACGTGCCATTTGCTTAGAAATGGCTTCTCTTGGTAGCACCAGAAATAGCAAGATTCAAGGGTTTTCTCCTGTTCTTGTCACATCCACATCCTTTCTCTTTCCACATCAGAAAATCCTTGAGTTTTCCTTCCCCACTGATGGGGCAGCAGCCCACAGGTGTTGGAAGGGGGAAAAGGCTTAGAAAAGTAAGGGTTAGAGGCATCTGGAAAGAAAAGTTTCTCTGTCCCCTGACAGCTGCCTGGAAGAAAGCAGGCCAGGGGAAGGGTGTGGGGAAGGGAGCCCTCAGCCTCATACGCAGTCTTCAGAACCATCTGCTCATTCTTCTCATTCTAAACCTCTTAAAAGTACGATAACCTTCCCCACAGGCTCATACAGACAAACCCTGACAGCCCTTTCTTTACCAGCATTACGCAAACTGCACTAACTCCTCCAACATCCCCTTTCTCTTGGCTGCCACAGCAACAGACCTTCTCTCTACAACTCCTTACCTGCCTCCAAAATCCCTCTGGACTCATTCCTAACCGATTTATGCCTCTCACCCCAGTCAATGTTTGCTCTGTCCACCTATTCCACTGACACCACAAACGTGAATTTTACCACCCTGAGGGCTGTAAGCCTTGAGCTGGCTTAGGGTCCCAGGTCCCTCCTTCTGAGACAGGACTCTGGAGGTGTGACCCAACACATTTCACTCAGAAGATGACAGCAGTAAGTAGTCACACTTACATATGAAAATAAAAATTAGAAATAATATATATTTCAAGTCTGCTACTCCGCGTCCTCAGAATACTTACGGATGATAATTTGTGACCCAACTGTGCTAAATTCTGTGTCACAAGAAAAAATTAAATGAATATTGCCAGCATAGCAGAGAGTGATCTCAGTGAAATTTTTACAAGCATCACAGAAAAAAGCAAACTTAAGGAAGGATTTGAAAGAGGTAAGAAGGCAGTGGAAGAAAACTAGAAGGTGCTTATCAGAAAACATAACAAGTGGGTAATAAATGAGGACATAAGAGGCCAATTAGAGGCCAGACTTCAGAATCCCAGTGATAGGTAAAGCAGGGATTGACCATGAAAGGGTCTTTCAAATGAAGACAAGTGCCTTTTGTTTGGTACAGTCATTTTTCCCAGGCTGTCATTCTTGCATGCTTTATAAAACCTGGAATTTGCACTATAGCAACAGAGTAAGTTAACTTATGAGATAGCTAAGACTGTTTGGAAGCCGTAAGCAAGCAGTGTACATGGATGACGCCCAAGATGCACAGGTTTCCTGGACTAATCACACATCCCGTGTCACAGTACATTCAGCTTTTTCTATGCAGCTGTCTATTTAAATTGTAGCTCACATCCAGTCCATGTATACTAAATTGCTAATTCCAAATGATCACATAGAACTTTTAAGGCTGAAATGGAGAGTTAGAATCTGAAAACAGTCCAATAAGCTGGTTACAGGTTAACATTTGTGAGGACCACGGGTAAAAAACATACACAGGATGTTTCATAAAAAAACCCAACAAGTTCAACTAAAAGATTACATAAATGACGGCTCCTTGATCTTTACAGACTTCTGCTTTAGTCTAGATTTCATACTGAAAGTGTAGTCTAGACAGATCAGATTGATTTCTTGTCATTATCCATGCAAGCATATTAAAAAAAAAAATTAAAAAAAAATATGGATCTCCTGAGAAAGTTCTGGGCCAGGCTTGCATTTTCCTGGACCGCTCTGGAAAAACTATTGTCCTTTGCAAAAACATCAGGAAATGAGCAGAAAATGAATTATGACACAGAACTGCTCTTAATGTTTTCCAGAGCTTTCAGTTTTGTGATGGCATAACGCTGGCATTTGGCATGGAAACTGGCTATTTCCACAGCCTTTCTCCATGACTCAACTTCTGTCTAACTTCTGACTCCAGAAAAAAAAAAAAAACCAAACACCTCACCAGAACTTTCAAAAAAATCCCACCAAGTCAATCCTTCCTTCTAAATCGCTGGTTGAGGCTAAAGACACGTGCATATTCTACGCTGGCATAAACTGGCACCCATTGCTTTTAGGATCGTTCATCCCCGCCCTTATACTGCTGCAAGTGCTTGGGCAGCCACCCAGCGAACCGGATCAGAGCTAAAGCAACATGGACTTTTGGGAAGGGGAGGAGGGGGGGAGATGATTTTTGTATTGCTATCATTCCCTGCATAGCCTCACACCCGAAGGCGGCTCACCCAGCGTGCTGAGACATTGCAGGTGGGGGGGAATGAGAGGAAGAGAAGCTGCTTTCTTCTCACAATTCGTTTTGTCAGATTTTTGGAGCTTTTGGGGATGTGGATAGCAGAGCAGAGGCTGCATAAACCTCAACACCAGTAAAAGATCACCAGGATAAACACAAACGTTGCTCTTTCAGAAGAGGTATCTGGCCTTGCTACCTAAGAGCTAGTATAGTTATGACTACAGATAACTTGACTTTTTAAGACATGGCTGTATTAGTGTTACACACTGAATCACACAATAATAGCTCCCAAATAGCCATTTCTTTACTTATACAGCTCCAGTGAACGCCTCATCCCCCTTGCCCAGCCTCCTTGCTTTATTCTTGTTACTCATTTCCGATCTTTTCCTCCACTTCTCAAATAGAGTTGTTAATTTCTGTTTTCGGCTTCTTTCTAGATGCTAAATTTGAGGGTTTGTTGGTTCTTTCCTCAGTATCTATTAGTTTGCTTCACCATCTATGTAAGTTCATCTAGCGCTTCTTTTACCTTCCTTTAAACTCTCCCCACGCACTTGTTCGTTGCTCCCTACTCCCCCATTTCTCCTCTCCAGCTCTTCTCTACAAACCTGTCTCTTGCTGCTTTTTTTCATTAGCTACCACACAAACAAGTGATCTGCGAACAGAATGTTCCACAGTATTTTCCTGGAAGTATTATATCATCTATTCTTCATATTGAGGGCTGATGCCAAAAATGAAATAGTTCTACCAGAATGGACAAAGTACACTTACCCGATAAATTCAGGTTTAGATCAGGTCCACTGTTTGACAAGGAGTATTTGATATTCAATAAACCCTCCTTAGGAGATGTGATAGACATTATATTTCTTCTCCCTTTGATGGCGACAGGATGTAAAATATACCGGTACAAACAAAATGAAGAACAGTATCTTAATCTCAGGTCGCTGAATGGTTTATTCACTGATAACTGTTTTCCTCTGGTATTAAATAGTATAATCTCTCTCTAATTCTTAATTGATTCCACTAACTAATGTTACAGTGAAATGCGTAAAAAATATCATTAACTATGTTTCTCCAAAAGGCAATTAGAAAGTGTAGCAGGGGTTTTTTTGTACTTCAATCTATGCTAAGCAGACTGTTAACCACACACAGGCAACTCTGCAGCACTGCCCAGCGAGCACTATTGACGTCCTAGTCTTCCACACCATCTCGAAGCTGTTAATTACTGCGAGCACGCCATTAATAAAAATGAAAGTAGCAACAGCCACCACAATGTAAGGGTGACTGCCGCAAACCAGCTCGATGGCATTCCCACCACAGCACTGCACTCGTGACTCATCACGATAGCAGCGCTGCGCGTACACTGACCGACGTCACAAACCCCGCGTCGCTCTGGAGATGCCCCGTGAGTAGAATGGTGCCGCTGGGATCACTGCCCCCCTCCCCACCGCTTCCAGCTACTCTAGGGTATTATCTCAACATTGCACCATAATCTCACTTTGGAAACTGAAGTATTTGTTCCAGCTCTCCCGTGGATTCCTGAAACACAAAGCTGGATTCCCCGTCACAGATTTTGATTTTACAAGTAGAGCAGAACTGCCACACAAGTAATTTTCAGGGTTTTATTTTTTTTTTTTATTCCCCGCTCCCTACCCTGAAATACCCTGTATATTTGTTATCTACACACACTCTTGTTTCAGAAGTTATTCCTCCAGCTCCCACTAAAGGCAGAGTGCACCAGAGACAAAACTGGGAAATGAGAATAACTGAAGACCGTACACTGCCCTTCCACGCTCTTAAAAGAACCGGGGCATAATCTTGCCTTTTCTCTTTATACCACATTCAACCCAAGTCTTGGAATAAAAATCTAATAGCTGTCTCCTAGGCGTTTGCTTTATGTCATCATCTCTTTTTCCTATTCAAGGTCACTGACCCGAGTTTTCCCAAAATTTTATAGGTCTTCAGAAATATCCTCTAACAGAAAATAGGCAAGAGATACTTCAACAACAGTAGATAAATTTCAGATTTGTTAACCAGGTCATCCAGTGGTCACCATCTTGTCCCATTCTAGTCTAGCGGGCTATTAAAAAGACAACAGCTGTATTTAACTCATTTGCAGCCTAACTAGTTACTTCATTAAGTTTTTTGTTTATTTTCCTCTCCTTTTTTACTTTCAAGTTGGACTACATGCATCTCCTCTACATGTGCATAAACTAAACAGCTTACCCACAAGCTTTGTTTCAGGGGTGCAGAGATTCCCATGAGGAACTAGTACCCAGACATTTTAGAACATTTGTCCTTTCTCAGGACAACGAGTGCCACCGCGATTATAGAGAGATGTTTGAGTACTCTTCCACAGCACCTGCAGCACTATACCCTCATTTTCTAACAAAGCGTAATGTCCCATCAGGATGGCTAGAGCAAAGAGCTCAGACAAACTCCGCATCGCTTCAATTCATCTTATGTACCTGATTTGTTTCTTTCCCATTTTAGAAGATGGAGGGAGAATCCTTAGCATTCAAGCCCGGCTTTTTAGAGAGTACAGGAGGATGGGGTTCACTACCAGAATATTTGTTGGAGAGAATTCTGAACTAGTCATGTAACTTAATAATTAGTTACTACAGCAATCTAATCAAATATAAGTACTAAGATTCATAAATTAGGTAAGAGAAGAAGTAACAGTGGTTTACGTGTATTAGCATCTGCTGAGTCAAAGTTCATTTCTGACAGAATACATATTTTTATAATAAAATGTTAAGCTATGTAGCCCTTTTGGGATTACATGAAGAAGTGCTTTTGGGCTACAGGAGCCAGAGCCCTTCAATCTACCTGTGTAAAACCATGTCAAGGTAGACGGAGAACTAGACTAACTTCTAGCATGATGTGTGGATTTATCCTAAATTGCGATCCAGATAGGATCCAGCTTTTGTGAATTTCAGGAAACAAAACTCCTGATGGCTACCAAAGACTTCCTCTCCCTGGAGTCTAACTGAAGGAAAATAGCTGAACCTGAGTGTCGATTCGTTTCGACAGGACAGCTGGACTCAGTACTTTAAACAAACTCAGAAACAAGAAGTAGGAGAGACAGAAGGGCCTCTCTCTCCAGCCTCCTACGGTCTCTGAGCCAGCACACAGACCTCTGAGAGGCAAGAACTTGTACTTCACCGGGACAAAGTTTGCCGTGGAGGTTTTTAATACTGTTAACTTTATCAGGAGATATATATATGCACCGAGGATCTGGACTCCATTAAACTTGTTTTGAAATACAGCCTGTAAATAAAACTAGAATGCCAGAGGTTCTTTCAGTTGGACTCCCGGTGAATACTTCTCTCAAGCTGCACTGACCTCAAGGTCTTTCGCAGTCCTTCCTTAGAAAAAGAAAATAAATTAAATTATTCTCCCAGATGGTGAGCCCAGCAACTCAGACGCTAATCCCTGAGCTCACATCAGCCCATTCACAACACATCAAAGCACAGATCTTTTTTCACTCCCTAGAAAACATTCAAGCAAGTGGAAGAGCTAACACATACTACTTTTGGGGTTTTTTTTTTGGTCAATCAAAATGTAAAACATTAAGAGACATTTGAAGAATGGCAAAAAACAGTCTGCTTCTTAGCAGAAATCTAAATCTAGCCGATTTGCCCTAAACCACGACACATAGCTAACAATTGAGGAGACAAAAAAAAGCAAATCCTGAAGCTACTGCGAACCACTCCTGTTGTTAAAATACTCCTGTAATACATACCCCAAGTAGTGGGAATCATACGGAATTTCTGTACACACACTGCTATAAAACTCCACACAAATATTTCGCGAGCTGTTTTTCCACTAACTTTCCTGAAGTGTCTGATGCACAGCAACTAAAGGTTAACCAGGCCTGCAAGGAGGCTCAGGGCAGAAAGTGCATTCTGCAGCTGACACGAGGACTAATAGTCAAACCATCAACAAGATTGTTACAGCTAACTGGTTTTCATTTAGAAGCGTGTTTTTGCTTCCTTTCCTCTCGGTGCCCTTTAGCAAGTTGGAAGCCAGGCTGGTTTTTTATTGCTATGTGCTTCAAAGAACACTTAACAGCTAATGCGAACACACAAAGCGTGGCTCCTTACTGAATATTTATTGTTATCGTGAAAGGCGACTTCGCCACACTACAGATTTCTAAATAGCTTTGTTAGAAAGAAATGCAAAGGGTTTTTATACGTAAGCAAATGCAGCTCGTCAGAACTTACGTAACTGCAAATCGTAATAGATTGGAGAGACTCCAGCTCTCAACAGCTTGAATCTGGTACTTAAGTTTCACTGCTCTTCTACTGTAGACCAAGGCTTAGTCAAAGAATTAAACACCTGCTTACAGAATATCTTATTTAGCTGCAGCAAGTTGTCTTCATTTCCTGAGAAATGTATTAAGCACTAAAAATCAGAGGAAGGCATGCATCACGTGTTTTCTAAATACAGCTAAGAAAAAGTGCTAACAACAATTAAAACCTCTTTGTTGGATTTTTCATCTGCATAGAAAAATTGCACCTATTGGACATACTAATGCAGGAACAAAAAATGTAATATAAGTAGCTACAATCATCGGGGTGGTGTTTTTTTTTTTAAATTAATAAGTTCCATCTTAAGGTTTTGTGAAGACAGAAAGAAATGGAAGCTGCTTAGTTTGTAGAAGCATAGCTATGAAGGCTCTTCAGCAATTTCATGAGTATTCACAAACAGCAAGCAGAAAATATTTATCACAAACTCGCAGAGAAGACTTAAGTATGTTAGGTAACATAGAGGAAGGGAGGAAGCAGGAAACATCAAGAATGGTAAACACCATTACCACCACTATTAACTTGCAACAGACCGAGGTGAACATAATACTTTCAGAAGGTCCGACAGGAACAATACCCTGTGTCCTGGCAGCAGAAATACATATGTTCTTTTACTAGCAAAGAAAAATGCCAAGCTTTAGAGAAACTATGGACATAAAAGGATATATTGATTATTATCCTTCAATAATACTCTGATCCTCTTCCAGCGATAATACTGTATTAAATAAAAACCCTTACACTAAGCCTGGCATATTATTATATCTACTGTACAATATTCTGTAGAAATAATTTATTTTTTGCTCACATTCAAAGTAAACAGGCTTATTACCTATTTGGCCATTTGAAGTCAAGCACCTTTAAGCCAAAAAGTTTGCCTCGACCCGTTGTTCATGTCGATTTTTGTGACCACTTGCAAGCTCAAAGTGGCTAGTTAAGTCTGCAGAATGGAGCTGGTACTAATTGCACCAGTTCGCACAACAGGGCTGGTTGCAACATAACTGGTATGAGTGCTGTTATGATATACACAATGCAACACATTTCTGAATAAGAACCGCATGGCTGCTGTAACTGATGCAGTGAATTAAGCCATTAATTTCCCCGAGCATTTGACCAAAAAAAAAAAAAAGATACTGAGACACTCCAAAGCCACCATCTTGCTATGTTTTTAAGTAAAGACTGCATTATTATTGGAAAAGTAGTAGCATCTACCTAAGCCAAAACTATACTTCAGGACCAGCCAAGTCCGTAAGTGACTGGTCTTTCACCAGCACAGTGAAGTCAATTGTTTGCCTCGATAGCAGCGGACCATGTATAAAGGAAATTGCCATGTCTTTATTGCACTGTACTCACGTGGAAAACCTGTGAGTGTTTCCCCAACATTCTCAACCCTCCATATGCTCCAAACACCCACACCAGTAATTTTAGATCCATGCTCTCAGAGATTAAATGCTTCCAGTATCTGAATGTTTAATTGTCAACTGTACGTCCCAATTACCTGGTAGATTCATTAAGCCCTTACTTTTATTTTTAGTGTGAACAAACAGGTACAGGTCACTCAGCCCTGTCTTGAAAATACACCCCAGACTGGAATCAGAACGTTGTTGCAGACACTTGTGAAGGGCCTCTGTCCATCAGGAAACTGAAAAACATGTTTTCATGAAGATTTTTCTCTTCTTACTTTTGTTTTGACATTCAGTACATAGAAGACTCCTTTGAAAAATTCAGAAAGAAGATGTCAGCTAAAAGATATTTCAGCAGAAATCAGGAGGTCCTTTGCCAACAGAGGCAGAGTGTCTACAAGATTTTCTGAGTCTGCACTGCAGAAAGCAAAACATGCTCATTCAGGACAGTTTGTACTTAACAAACATTTAGGAGCCTGTACAGAGGAACACAAATAGGGACAGTGCAGTATGCATGCAGAAATTATGTTTTCTGCTTCCCTCTCACTTAAATAGATATCCCTGGTTTTGTATCCATCATTGAATAATTTTCACAACACTAAGCCTCTGCCGCCTCATTTTCTTTGAGCCAGTCTTTTTAACCAGAGCTTTCCTAAACAGCTGCGTGTTTTGTTCTCAAGTTAAAGGCAAGACAACAGTGCAATCACTGCAAGACAGAAAAAAAAAAAAAAAAAAAAACAAAAAAACAACAAACAAACCACAAACAAACAAAAAGAATTCAGTCAAGTTACCAGTAACTAATAAAAACAATAAGGACTTATTGATGAAGGATTTTACCAGCATAAAAACAAATATTCTGGTGTTGGCTGGTAATTCAACACCCACGCTCTGCAACACCTCCAAATCTGAAAAATATAACAATGTCAACAAAAGGAAAAATAAAAGTAGCATAAAACCTCAAATATACCCTGGGATATTACTCTATAATTGCTTTGAAAAACCTGTATCCCTGCTGACGGCAGGTATTCATAAGGCAATCGCCCATGTAGCAGCAAGCTGGCAAGGAACTGACATGCACTCAGGACCTTCGATAGCAGACGCTGCCTGTGGTGTCACGCAATGGTGTTTATGGACACAGTACTTTTCCAGTGACAGTGCCACTTTGACAAGCTGCTGCCACTCCCACCCAGGCTGTATGTTCACTCTCACCCCTGAGCAATAGCTTTGCTGTGTCTATAAAAACCGCTAGCGAGGTTACCTTGGAAATGCAATTGACAGAACAACAGCAAAAGAAACCATCCAAAAATAAAAAAAAACCAGCTGGACTTCTACCTTATCCTTGCCTGCTCGGCTCTACCCCAATGCGGCTCTCTCACTGAACAAGAGAGAACATCTGCATCCAAAAAGAGATTCAGTTCTCCAGAAAACAGCAACTTGATAAGATTGATGTTTCACATGGAACTCTGTCTCCACAGGAAAAAAAAAAACAACACGACAACAACAATAAAAAACACCACACACAAAAAAAAACCCCAACCAAGCAACAAAAAAGCCTTATCCAAAACAGCTCAAAAACTGTACCTCAGCAGACTATCTCCATTGTTGTACTCTTCGCATGTTGTTTCAAAGACTGGAATTAGAGCAAAAGAAAGAGTAAACTGAAAGTGTAGATTTAAGGAAGACGGAAAAATTATTGTACTATTTGGAGCAAAGTATACAGTGGCCTGTGTGGTTGGAATGTAACAATACTAAGAGTTCTTCAGAGGGTATAAGTGGAAATACCCGAAGTATATGTTATACCTCTTGAGATATTGACACCACAAACTTCTTCCAAGTCTCAAATCCCTAGTGACACTGCTGCAAGATTTACCAATGAAGTATTACCATCATCAGTAACACAATTCAAAAATAGGAAAATTATAGCAATACCCATTGCTTTGAAGAGCAAAACAAGTTTGACCCATTCTGTCTGAACCTCTTCAGTCCACCTTAATCCCAATCAAGACTAGGTGATGTGGTCTGAATTTTTCAATTCCTTGGTTTTTTACTTTTCATTATCTGGTAATGAACTTTCCAAGTTTTAGTCAAAATAGAGAGAGGAAAACACAGACAAGAAATATACAGCACACCTTCTCATTAAAAAAAAAAAAAAAGATGAAATAGGATGCGATCTGAATTTTCAGAAGCACTAGAACAGACTGCAGTATCATCAGGGAAAGCCTGAAGGAGATTAATAAATTTCTCTCAGAAAAAAAAACTGTTAAGACTGTTAAAAATATGAAAATCCATGAACAGTTATTAAATAATAAAATAAAAACTGCGTAGTCATTTAGGTAACCAATAACAGGGCAAAGTACTCAGCGTACTTAACTGTGTGTGGAAGCACAACTTTTCATTTTGAGCCCCAGTTAGAGTCTAGTGGAGGTCAGCAAGCAGCAGGAACTGTTACCAGTGACGGAGGTTTGTACAATATACTACTGACACATTGGTCTGAAGGGAGAAGTCAAGGACAAAAAGTGTTCAGGAGGGAATTTCTTCTCATCCTTAGAACTGGGTCCTCCAGCCAGTGGGGTGGGGGTCTCTCTGGCGGGACACTTGGAGGAAGGAGATTACTGGTGAGAGAAGCAGAGCTGTAAGAGAAAGGAGCAGTGAGACTAAATGATATAAAATGACAGGTAAAAGTTAGAGCTGAAAGTTTCATCCACCCTTAGTGCAAGAGGATCTGCATAAATAAAGGGAAGGCGGGGAATATTCTACCTGCTCACTAACAAGGCATCGCAATAGCGAGATTATCCCCCAGAAGGGAAATATTTTCTCACTGCCGATATTTTTGAGTCAGTATTGATTGGTTTAGTGTTGCCAAAGTCAAAGGAGAAAGCAAAAATTGCCTCAGAGGTGATGCTTCTCAAGTGGAAGAGCTCAGTTATTAAATAATCTCTTCATTGATCTGGCACAAATTAGGCTGTGACTCCAAAGGCGTGAGGATTCTGCCAAGCCAGACCTAGGCACCAGGTACTGCACCTTACTGTTGTAACTTTAACCGATAAAAATTTCCACTTGCTGTTTTTGCAGATTGGGAGGAAAAAACAAACAAACAAACAAACAGCCGGTGTGTCCCAGAGAGCAGAAGTAAAAGACAAAGCCAGAGCTGCTGAGGATTCAGGCTTCACAGAATCATCCAGGCAAAGAAAAAAACCACACGGGTTAGAAACAGAAACAAATCCATATGCTGCCTAAGGGAGGAGTGCTAAGCAAACACACAGCAATACATTAAGATCTTTTACTGTCCTCACAGACCAAAACTTGCCCAACTAGGAAATGCTGCTGTGGTAGCCATGATCCGGAATGTTCTTATGATAATTTAAAAAAAAAAAAAAAAACCATGAAGGTTTTACAAAGCTTCTAAAAATTAAAAACTATTGCTTCAAAGTGATTTTATAAGACTTTTAATGTTTTTACTGTTGGCAAAAGAGGGTAAGATTTTTGCACCTCAGGGCTCCCCCACTGAACACACAGTAACGAGAAGGGAAGAGAAGCAGCTTGCCTCTCAAATGGTTTCTGAAGTTTGGATGCTCATACAACATCAAATGCCTTTGCCCGTATAAACACTGCTGCCCAAGCAGGGTGCGTTTCAGCATTTGTTCTTAGACAAAAGCGTAAACCCACAGATTCTGTTGACAGACTCTGCCATTCACTGGCAGCAACAGGGAACCGGGAACCTGCCCTCCAGCGTTCAGGAAACAGAAATATATCCGGCTTCCATGATTCTCCCCAACCTTGAATTCTTTGGGTCGGTACCCACTGCTGAGTTTTCCAGGCTGCTTTCGACCTTCATTGACCCACATCCCTCCTCTGTGAAACCATTCCAAAGGAAATCCCTTACGGGGGTGCCCAGCACCAGCACACCACGCCAGCTGTATCAACACTGGTGAAATGCTCCGTTCCACCACACCTTGATTTACATTGAAATTTGAATTGCTTTGATGCGCAACTACGAACCCACTACACAGACCAAGCAAAAAGGGGTATTCACAGAGGTCAGGGTTCACAGCCCGTTTTCTTTTCCTTGTTCCACAGAGTACCAACTAGCAGAAATACATCGCTGATATACTGAAGAGTAGCCGGTAGTCTATTCTCCAACAATAAAAAAATGATGTTACATCGACAGACTGCATCAGCCATTTGGGCTTTCATTAAGGACTACCTAATTTAAATTCATACAAGACAAGCAATAAAAAAAAAAGTATGCAGTATTAAATCTGCTGAGAGAGGTGAGGCCACACCACAGCAAGTCTGAGGCAACAGAGCTAAGTGTCTCCGCTCAGGCAGCACAGCTCCCTGGGTCCGCCTCGATGGAATCACAGCTCCATCTCAAGACTCAACAGACCCTCCCCTCCAAGGCATTATATTATATATACATTGAAATTTGGTGCTTATTAAGGCATAATTCAGGATGTTCGTTACCTATTACTTGAGGCCCGCACCCATCACCCCTAGATCAGTCAGCATGTTAACTGCCTTTAAGTGTCATAAGAAATCAAACAAATGGCTTGGTGAGACAATTTCTGTACCTATTTCACTTCACATTTAATGGATGCCGCTGCTGAGAGAGCGCGACTGGAACCTCTCCCACTAGGTCAGGGGCACAGGAGGGGGAGAGAATAGCAACAGAGGTGGGGAACCTTCTTGTGAGCGCTGCGCATTTGAGCGTCATTCCCAAGCACCCTTTCCAGCACCGCAGCGTTACCTCGGTACTAACCAAAAACCCTAACAGGCACAAAGGGAATTCCACCTGGAGTAGGAAAGGAGCGGTAAGTCTGCTGTTTGGTTACTTTCATCCTCCTCACTGCCAAACAGCTGCCTGAAATATCGGTTTCATGATTTTTCTCTTCTGTTGGGATTTGAAGAGAATTAGCTCTTTGCAGGCTGTAGTAACCAGGAGACACGCAGCCGCACCTGCAGGCCAGAAGTGAAGAGTGCAGTCAATTTCTACACTACTAACCTTTTGCAGAGATTCTAGTTCCCTCATTTTCTTAGCTTTCTATCACTCAATGGAATATTTTTGATGTACAAAGGATTATAGTTTCATAACACAAAAAAGCTGATTAGGAGCCGTGCCATTTTGTAAGCTACAGTGTCCCAGAAAAAGCAACTGCAATATCTCGCTTTTACAAAATGAATTCTGTAACTTCTGTCTCTGAATTTCCCTTAAGATATGCATAATTTATTACATTTACTATGCTGATTTCCCACATACATAACAAAATCCTGTAATGTACTCTACTGCATTTTCAGTGATGTTGGAACAAAATTTCATTTTCTATTTAAAGAACAAGTCTACTCAAAAGACAAATCATATTATAATAGCAGCTTTCTATTCAAAAGGTCTTCTCCAAGTGTAATTTTTTCGTGGTTTTAAGTGCAAAAAGCTTACTTAATGGACAACAGAAGATTTCCACCGTGCATTCCTATTTCAAGTACTGCAGAATTAACATACACCCAGGAACATGAGCTGAATTCCCTGATCAAACACTTTGCTCTTTAAGTTCCAGCCATTCCCTCATGCCAGACCCCAGAAGGGAGAACTTCCCAGGGGTACTACTAGGATTCCATCTGCAACTGGAATCATACCTGGAAAGAAGTCTATGTCACTACTCCCAGCACCTTTACTGGTGGCGACACTGAGGGAAATGAGAAGGATTCAGCTTAATTTTCAGATTTTAGATTTGTGTCAGATGATTGGCATTAAAAAGAAATATCGACTTTTTTTAAAAAGTGTATTTGTTGAGCTATTAGGGGATAGAAGCAAAAAACCACCATATTATGCCACTTTTCTGCAGGAAAATAAATTTTAAAAGATATTTCCACCATATTAAGACTTCAAAGAATCATAGAATGGTTTAGATTGGAAGGGACTTTAAAGATCATGTAGTTCCAACCCCCCTGCTATGGGCAGGGACACCTCCCACTAGACCAGGTTGCTCAAAGCCCCATCCAGCCTGGCCTTGAACACCTCCAGGGATGGGGAATCCACAGCTGCTCCGGGCAGCCTGTTCCAGGGTCTCACCACTATGATTCAAATTAGGCTGTGATTCTGCCAAGCCAGACTTCAGGGCCTTTAAATTTATAAGACTTCTACTTGTTGTTTTTTTTTTTCATGTTGGCTTCAATAAGTCAGTATGCAAAATCAACAATTAGAGAATGAAAGAAACACACACCCCCTCACAAAAAAAAAAAAGTGCCCTACAGAGTTCCAATCCTTCGAGTGCATTTTAACAAGGGAAGAAAAAAAAAACAAAACCAAACACTAAAACAGCAGGAAGAGACACAAGATACAGTTAGTAACCTTTCAATATTTTGCAAGTCTGGCCTTTAGATAGTATTTTTTCATATTAGCCGGCAACCATTGTCATTTCTCAAGATGCAAAAAACCTCTTCTTAGAATGTTAGGTAAATACTCATTTCACTTGCTCTGTGACACCACCTTCAAAATAAAAATAGCAAAAGTGTCCAAAAGGTCATAAAAACTGGAAAAATACAAGATAGTTTCAAGTTGCTTTGTTTTGTACAAATATGCAGTTATCAGATGTTTGGACAAAGACTATTTCAGCATAATTACATACCATGTCTAAGAGGAAAGTTCTTAATGTGCTTTTGCTGCAAAAGGAATTACCCTCTTTAAGACTGTCTGACTGCCTTAACAGAAGCATCAAATACGTGCCAAGTACACGAACAGATATGCAGAGGCACTTTCCACAGATGTATGCCACAAAAGTGAAGTGGCAGAACCAGAATACTTCAAAATCATTCAGCACGCTGCATAGAATTCACCCCCACAAGAATATAACTTTTGGATCAGGAATTAGGCAAACCAGTCTAAAAATCCTTGACATATAAATACTTTTTCCCCTTTCCAAATAAAATTTCCAGATTAAAAAAAAAAGAGACCTATAAAACCCTAGATAGCATCTTTATGCCTAATATGTTATTTATGGCAGTCCTTACCAAATTTTATGTCTATGCTTCTGAACAGAAAAATAAAGGGAACCAGTAAAAAAGGCAAGGAATCAGCAAGTTTTATATGCTTCTTGACTGGAAGTGACCTATCCAACCAGAGATTTCTTCTTTGCCCCAATTCATACACAAAACAGTAAATCGTTCACAGTATCACTAGAGGAAGTAATTCTAAAAAATAGCTACTTAATAACGTACAGGTCAAAATTATAAGATCATTTTCCTGTAGCAGGAAGTAAGTGTTTGTTATAGATCAGTGCTGCGAAACAGGAAGATTTGTTTTCGAGACTACAGTTGTTTATCACAATAAATCTTTCAATATATCTTTTCTGAATAAAAGGGGTAAATGTCTGCAGAACTAACAAACCTAAATTTAGTAGAAATAACTGAGTGTAAGGGGACATACTAACTTTAGCGACTAATTGAATCATTATTTTAAGCCTGATTTGACTATTTTGGACAGGAACTACTAATCAAGACCTGAACTGCCCTTAACAGATAGTACCTAGAACCCTGATCTTCTTACCCTATCATGAATTTTACAAGATCATCCATGAACACGTACTACATGTTTAATTAAGTTATGTGCACAGAGTTTGAAGAAATGTGACCCTAGTGCACAAGTGCAAAGTCTAGGCTATTTGGAGACAAAAATATAGTGAATAAGAGCACAGCTGAAGCAGGTCTGCTTTGTACACAAAAGGAGCGCTTAACTGTGCAAGGACCTAGGAGTGAACCTCTACATAAATTAATCTCTGCACGTGTTTTGTTTTAGTAGCTTTGGACTGAAAACAGGTACAAAAGTAAAATAAAACCATTACCTCCCAGTTCCACTCCTAGCTGATTGGCAATATATTAATTTTATATGCACTGCTGCTGAGTTTTTATAATAAGGTACAGTTGAGTGATTGTGTAGAGGTTTAATGATTTTTATAGCAACATAAAAGTGCACTAACAATGTACAATGAGTTCTAAGTAGTACTAATGAACTAAAAAACTCAACAGGTTGAGGCTTTTTTCATAGTAAATTCAAGCTTCAACACTATTTGGACTCTCATAAATTAAAAGGATCTTCCAAGCAGAGTAGAAAAAAAAACAGCAGACGGGGTCAGTTCTGCGAAGCACTTACCCTAAGGAGAAACGCCACTGTAGAAGTGACTGTATCCAAACATCTCAGAACATAGTTAACTCTTTCCAAATCCCTGTGTTCATCAAAAGATTTTGGAACAATTTCCAAGCGCATTTACAAAGCAGAAATTCTTAAGGGTCGGGATACGGCAAATCCTAAATAGTTGCACTATGGGAACAGAGAAGAAAACATCATACAATTTTCCCATCTCTGCATAGGTGCCAACTTCAAGCCAAATCCTTTTCATCTCTGAAAAAACAGAGAAAGTAGTTTTTTTCTGGTGCTAGTGAGTGAATCGGCTGACACCCACATATTGGGGATTGCATAGGAAGCTGGTGTTCACCTTAAATGGAGATGACGTACTGTAGTTGGATGATAGGTGAGTATTTTGGCAGAATCTGTACCTCATCTTCAAGCTTGTTCAGCCTCTAAACCTGAGCTCATGACTCCAGCCTCTTTCTATACCACATGTCAGAAGTACAAAAGCTAAAGATGACCAAACACCTCCAGAGGGCGTTATGGTTTGTGTACATCATTCCCCTTCCTCAGGAGGGATGTGGGTGGCAGAAGGTGGGGGCAGCAAGGACATCACTTCTAGGAGCCCTGAATACACGGTATGATCTGAGACTTAAAGCATCCCAAACAGTTGTTTACCAGCTTTAGTACACTGAGGAACTTTGATATTCGTGCTGCTACTTTTCACTGACAGACTTGATTTCCGAGTGCAGTGGTAGGAAGCTGAGCAGTAACACCTCTACCGTTAAGCCATCACATATTCGCACCACAGTAGGATCTCTAGCAGGCACATAAGTACACACCAGTGTGACAATATCAACAACAGGAATTTATTTTCTGTTCAATTTACATACACAGAAATCCAAATGCACAATCTGCAGCCAAATCAGCAAGGTGAAGGCCTACTTTGTTCCTTCAACATTAATTCACTCATAATAATCTGTTAGCGGCGACTTTAGAATGCCTCTAGAACAAGTTCCTATAAATTCAGGGCAACAGAGAAGACTATTTCCCACTAGATTTTCTTGACAGGGTGAGATACAGAACTGATACCCTGAACTAAGGGCTGCCAAGGCCTAAAAAGTTTGTCTCTGGCACAAATCAACCCGACTTCCTTTGGGGAAACTTCCTAAAATAGCATCCCCCCAACAAGGTTCCTTCTCAAGTAGCATCTACTGTCGGAAAACAGGGCTCGTCCCCGATGCCTCCCTGGCCATAACTTCCCTCAAGAAAATTCTTTCTCTTCCTCCTCAGCATAACTCTTTTCTCACTCTTTCTGGTATTCCTCCAGCATATCCTGTTTTTGAAAAATAGCATCCTAAAACTAATCTTACACTTCCATCACTTCCCAAAGAACTTCCTCCTCCAAGAACACACTCACATGAGATTTATTAGGGAAAATTTAATCTCTCCACAGGTGTGTTACATCTCAGCAACACCTTTCCTAGGTATAGCTGTTAAGTCTAATTGAGCTTACTATACTCCCATGAAATCTTTCTCGAACAGCACAAAGTTTACGCATCATGTGTCACACCAGTTGCTTCTGGCAGCTGTAGTTCTTAAACATTTATGAACCAATCCTCATGATAATGCTTTTTGAAAGACAAATAGCCTAATTCCCATTTGTTTTATACTAAGAAATTCAGACACTGAAGGGAACGAGAATCATTCAAGGTTATGCTGTATATCAGTAGCAGGGAATACAACTCCAGTGCCCTGATGCCCTAGTTCTATTCTATAAACTTTATAGTAGAAGTTAAAAAGCTCTTACACACTAGACACAGAATACTTCTCACCAGCTCTGCCCAGAAAGACTTCGTTTCTTTTTTCTGTTCAACTTACACTAAGAAATTTTAAACTATTCTCTAGAGCCTTACTCAGAACTTAGTGAGTAACATTATTTTCCCTCTTGAATTGCCCCTTCCGTTTTACCCAGAATTAGTCTTTTCTATTTGACTGATGAGTTGCTGAGTCACTTGTAGTGACTCATCTACTACAAAGACCTCTCTGTATTTCCCTTTATTTTCTCTTTTCCTACCCCAGGCCTTATTTTTTCTTCTGTCTACAAGTCCTCTTGTCTTCTTAAGGTTGTGGATGTACAGTCATGAAAACTCACACCTCTAATTCTATTGTTGAAGCATACCATGTGCTCTGACAGCGAAAAGCAACAAGTACGTTTTAGATCTTAAACCTCATGAATTTTTAAACTGAATACATATATGAATACACTAAAAATGAGTAATAAAAAGGTAATGCCCGAAATGAAGGGGAGCAGCTAATAACGATGGTGTCATCCATCACACAGCCAGTAACCAGAGGAATTAAATTTAAGTTTAGTTTTATTTAATTAAATTTAGTTTACTTCTAAAACCCAAGTTCCTAGGTTTACATAGAAATCTTCATTTTCTGATGCTGTCTTGGCCCGTTTGTCTATGGTCTCTAGACAGTGGACACGGGACACAAAATCACAACGTCACACAAGGAGACTTCACAACCCCCCTGCAACGTCACTGTGTTCTTACACAGTCATCTGGCGCAGGGGGAGAGTGCGTCCCCTGCACACTGAGGAAATCCCTACTGGGATAAAGGACATTGTCTCGGTGTTACCGCCTGGAAGTAAAAGATCTGCCATTTGCAAATTAAATCAGGGGATCCTGAGAGGACACAAATAGTTTGCTTCTACTTTATAGATTCTCCTCTCCAACTCAGAGTTAAGACCTCTGATTAGACATTTAGGACACTGTTTCCACCAGCTCAGTATGTGTCTTTATTTAGTGCAGAACCCCTCTGTGCAGCTCATCAGAATTTTTCTCCAGTGTACTCTTCATAAATGAGCCTATTTTAACTATGATCATTTAACTATCATATTTTCTCCACGATGATTTTGACATCTATAGAAGGAGAGCACAGCAGAAATCTGAAGCAATTTTCAACGGCCTTTCAAAAAACTGGCCTTTTAAAAGCCTGAAAGATGGTTAGGATTCATCCCCAAATGGAAAAACAGGAATCTGGGTGACAGGCAGCTTGGCTGGTTATGAAATGCTGAGTGGGGAAAGTTCCTTGTGTACCCAAAACGTACAAGATTGATTGGTCAAAAAAAAAAAAATTACTCAAACCCAGAGTAAGGAAAAAGCCCACACTACCTCCTCATCATCACTGCTAGTCTTATTTTTCCATTTCCCTCAGTTGCTGTTACTCACTCTTTTCCCTTCCTATACAAGTCGTCTTATGATTGACTTTTAAGAATGCTTTTTCAGTTTCTCCGACGAAACATTCGCTCCCTCTCCCTTCCTGTATCTATTTACCAGAAATATTTCTTTTCCTCATTGTGCTTTTACTTGTTTACTCTTTTTTTTTTTTCAGTAGTCCATCTTCTTAATTACATTTTTAATTGTCTGTACAACATTATAGCGAACTCTCTAAACTGCAGTCTCTGAAAACACAATAGGAATCTCTGCAGGAAGAACGCAACATAAAAATGTACATTATCACCACTTACCTTCCAGTGAAACTGCCTCACGCTTGCCCACAGTCATCACACTACTCATCATTTTACTGCTGATTCGGTTGACTCATAGTCCCACAGAATGCAATCTTAGACAAGAACAGAGCAGAAGGCTCTATGACTGATACCCATGACCACTTTCATCTCCTTGTCTTTTTCCCCTGTTCCATCTTTGTTGCAGCCTGGTGGCGTAATAGTTTGTTGACAGAGGAATCTGCTAACCATGTTTCTTAACTGATTCTGAGAGAGGAGGGAAGGCTGCAAAATAGCTCAGCTGTATGAGCTTTCTTCCTTAAAGGTTACAGTACTCCTTTCCCCAGGAAATGACTGCGTGAAATCAAGTAGTCTTAAAGCCGACATTTGTCTGACACTATATACACACACAAACAAGCTGGGTTTAAGTGAAATAACCTCTTCGTTTAACTGTATATTCTTTCTTGTTAACTAAGATAAAGTCGTCATATTATTTACAGCGAAAATGGCAGCTTCTTCTGTCTCACCATGACTCAGTTTCTAACAGTTATTTACTGACTATACACAATTCCGATGTTTTCCCTTTTTCATATGCTTCTCTGACCATATTCTCCAAACATTTCTTGGGAGAAAAAAAAAAGAGCAAACGTACAAAGCTAGCAAGCCAAAGCTATTTTCTAGCAGGTGGTGAAAGAGGGAACAGAAAACACTTGGCAGCAGCAAAGAGCTTCCTCCTTAAAAGTTTTACCGTCTAGTTCAGATACCTTTTCAGAACCATCTTCACAGCAGTCTAAGGGGTCAGATTTCTTGGTGAAGTCCTTTAAGTTATGGAAAGAAGTTCAGGCCTTCTGCCCCTCACACATTCACACAGAATCAGTCAGGTGCAAACAGGGACCATTAACGCAGGAGGAATTACATCCCTTGCAAACACTTTCAAACCGTCAAAGACTGAAAATAGTGCAACAAGAGCTACAAAGATCAATGTGAAAGGTCAAGGGCAAGCAAGCAATTTCCATTTTTAGAAGTTTAGGACTCCAGTCATATAGTCAAATATCAGCCAAACATCTTGACTTTTTTTGTTGTTGTTTTTTTTTTTAGACAGGATCATCAATCTTTTGTTGAGATCTAAAAGCAGTGAAGAGCCTAAGGATCAGCCGACAAAGATCTCAGCAATTAACAATAACTTAAACCAAGTCGAGAGGTCTGATGAACTTTAAAGACTAACCATTTCTAGCTCAAGCAGTTTTACATTCAGAGGTGCAAGGAAACCTTTCGGAAGAGCAATCGGATAGTTTCGGCCCCTTATTGTGCAAAGTACTATAAAGCAGTATTTTTTCCAAGTGGCGGGCAAATTGCTGATGTGCAGAGAGGCTGCATCTCACACAGCAATAATTCCACCTTGTTCTTGGCTGGTTTTGCAGATATCCCAACAAGCTAATCTCTTCATGGAAAAGCCAGGACAACTTTGTAGTTAGCTGAAGATAAGGAGCAGCAGTCTCAAAACCACTAATACAAGCAGAGCTGCCAATTGCCAACTATTTCACCAGGAATCTGCAGCGACAGAGAAGCACTGCAGAGGAGAAAGAGGAAGCAATGTGTTTAGGGAGGCAACATAACTTGGGGAAGAGTCAATGAAGGAGCAGATAGAAGGTATATATGGATGAGAATAAGTCTTTTTGAAAGAGCATCGTTCTTCCAAAAAATTGTTTGCAAGCTGCAGTGCAACTGGAACAGTGAGAGAGACACTCTCTCTCACTACCATATTCCCAGGACGTGGCAATTTCTTTCTGCAAAGGGCTGTACCACCGTGGTTTCTTTGGGTCAAACGACTGAGGATATACTCTAAAACACACTCAAAACAGCTCTGGTTTGCTGTTCGAGGATAGCTGTTTTCCATTAACTCTGAAGAATCCAATATGTATGTCTCTATAAACAAATGAAAACACACAAACATCAAGCGAAACAGTTTTCCCTTTGGAGTTTTCTACATTTCAACACCCTAATGCTCACCTCCTAGAAGTTTAATGACTGAGCTAGAACAAAATGCCCTCACTTTCCTTCTAAAGCATTCATTTCTCCTTACTCACCCTCTTAGGGCAAAACAATCTTGACGCGAATTTCAGACTTTTATTAATAAATTTGTGTTCCCCTTTTTTCACAAAAAAAAACCCACCTTAATGGTATTTGATCTACGATAGAAGTTTTTTTTAAAACATATCTATAGTTAAAATACTGAGCAGTCATGAGTAAGTATCATCCTTTCAATGCTTAGAGTACTTAGCATTTGTAGCACATATGAAGTCTTTTACTCAACTATTTCAAAACATTTTACAGGCATGAATGTAGCAAAGCCAGAGCTGTTGGTAAACTGAGGCACATGGATGACTTGGTTAAGATTTCATCAAAAGCAGCAGCAAAAACGAGGACAAAATCCAAGCGTCTCAAGTCCACTCCATCCAGCATAACACACTGTGAAGCAGTTTGTATGAACAGCATATAATTCAATTTGATGTATTCGTTTCAACAGAACAAATTGTCTCTGAGGATCAAAGATGTTAGCGTCATCTTACCACTCCGCTACAGTTCATCTTGATTCAGGGCAGGAAATACTATGAGTTTGAACTGTTTAAACAACCTTATTAAAAAGCATCTTTCTAGGAGATAAAATAAAATTTAAAAGAATGGAAAATGGTTGATGTATTTAAAACACTAGTGTATTTTATGACACATCCCATTATCCTATTGTTGGGGAGGATTTGCACAGGGTACCCCTCCTGTCTTCAAAAGCTGTCATTTAACTGTCATTTGATAGCGTGATATTAAGGATGATGAAAAGTGTGTTTTCTAAGGAAATACAAAATTAACTAGGATGAAGTAGAACTGTTAAAATCTGAGCTTACCTCATTCTAAAAAAAAAAAAACAGATTTAGAAAGCAGCTTTTGTCTGTGGCAGTGATGCCTATTTCCTTATGCTGAAACACCGGCATAACCTGAAAATGTTTTTCAGATAAGAAATTCATAATTCCGTCCCAAAAGGAAAAGCTATGTGTACCAGCTAAAAAAAGAGAGGGAAAAAGAAGAAAAATGAGAGGGAAAAATAAGACAGAGTAACATAATGACACGAAGAAGAGGAGGATCTATCTTTCTTTAGCCAAATTAGGCCTAATTTCTAACACTCCCTTTTTTCCCCCACTTCTTAGGATTTTATATTCCCATTTATTAGTCACAAAACCAACGTATCCTTGCATAATATCAATAAGCCTTTTAAGTTTGAACTGATACGGCCAGTCTGTCATCCATCTATACCCACTAACATTTATTATCATATACAGCTATGATATTTTATGAGGCTTTGCGGTTTTCCAGCAACTGAGTTTCTAATTGGGACAGGTCCCTGCAAGACCCCCTTTATTACAACATGTACGTAAATGCCACACAAGAGAAAGTATTTAAAACACAGGATTACTTCTTCTTCCTCTGCTTTGAACATCAATCTTAAAGCTGATTAACAAGAGCCGGGTTCATTGATTTGTGTTCTGAGAGCACTCCGGAGAAATTGAAGACTTGGACGGCATTCCCACAAATAAAGTTACATTTCCAAGAGCTGCTATTTTCTCTGTCATGGAACGTTTGCCAGAAGGAGAGTTATTACTTTATAAGCTGTTTTCAAGCCACCAACTACAAGTTATAAAAGATAATTTTCAATATTTAGTTCCCAGTGTTAAGAAGATGTTTACACCAAAGGACAGACAAAGCTACAGGAAAGTACAACTATAACCACAGACAAGGGGCCTGTGTCTGTCGTAACCTCCTTTGCCTCAGTTTCTCTAGTTCTAAAACTTGAACAGTGGTACCGATATTCTTTGTAAATCATAACTTACTGAAAAGCAGGATACTAGAAGTAGATATTATTACCATTACAGCATCTAAAACTACACATACAATGGATCTTTACAGCTTGGGGGGCGGATCAGATTTGCAATGCTTGATGTTAGTGATATAGAAAGACATTAATTTTATAATTTAATAAGTGTCTTTTGGATTTAGATGAGAATCTACAGAACTCTATCGCTGCACGAGGAGTCAAAACAAGTGATAGCTGACCATTATGTTTTTACAGTCCAGTAAAGTGCCAAAATAAACTACATTCAAATAAGTAAGACATCACTTAAAATTGCGGAAAGCACAAATTTTTTTAAGTTGCTCTCAGTTTTGGTAGTAACCATCCTATAAATAAAAATTACACCATATATTAGTAATTATAGTAACTATAATTACTGGTAGTTATACTAACTGCTCATACAACCCAAGAAAGAGTATTTCCCTGTTCTCCCACTAAGTGGACTATTTTAAATTTCTTTGGCAAGCAGCTTGAAACTAAAAATAACTAAAACTGGAGATATTCATTTCTTGAGAATAGTATTTATATAATATTGTTTATATTATTAAGAGCTGAGGGTGTCTGGTCCAGATGTAATCTGCATTTGGATACAGGCTGAAGCAATCCCCTCTGCTGCACTGAGGTTCAGGAAGACTAGTCAGCTTAGCTTCTGTTCCCGCAAAAGTGCTGGAACAAATAATGAAACACTATTTATAAGCTGTTATATGAGCACCAAAAAAAGATTAGTAACTGTCAACACAAGCCAATCTTAATCGCTCTTCTGATAGGGAGAGAGACCTAAAAGATAGGAACAACATGGTGAATACCGCATCTAGTCTTTACAATACTTTCAGCGCTGCTTCCTCTAAATAAGTTTGGGAAACGTGGACTAGAAAAGAAATTATGAAAAGATATGTAGCCAAGCTGGCCGGACCTGTGCATTAAGCGAAAGTAATTTCTATAAAAATTTATCAGCTGAGGTTGTTCATGCGTCTGTCCTGGTACAACTCAATATTATCACAAGAGATAAAAAGTGATAGTATAAAGAATATTATTATTTAGGCAAGTAATATCTAGTTGTAAACATACTGGACAACAGCGGTAAAATTCAGAATGATGGTGGAAATGAGGTATACCATTCAAAAAGATAATAGTTCAGTAACAGCAAGTACAAGCAGCACTGGTACCTCTCAGGTGAAGAAGCATGTCTTAGTTTGAGAACCACATCTTAAGAAATATGTGGACCACTTGGTATGAGCGCTGGGGAAAGCAATGAAGAAAACATGGCCTACAGGGAAAGAGTAAAATAATAAAAAATGTTTATTGGTAGAAAAGAGGATTAAGTGGGAGCATAAACACAGTCTTTAAATAAATGGTACCACAAAAATAGTCGTGATCTATTTTCTCTAATCATGGGGGCCAGGACAAGGAGGTACAAGCCTGGATTGCAGTAAGGAGTAACCGGTACGTAGTATACTGGGCAAAATCTTCCCGACAGTAAGGATTGTGAAGCACTGAAAATCATTGCCCGGGAAGAAAGGCACCTCCAAGAATCGGGTTGACAAAACCCTGGTAAGAACAGCATAGCTGGAGTTCATGCTGCCTGGAGCAGCAGGGTGTGAGATGACTTCAGCGGCCCTTTCCTATTTTATATTTCTGCAAAATGAAAAGACCGTGCTGAAATAAGGGAATTGATCCTAACAAGCCTTCCCTCTCCTCCCCCCAGTCCCCGATCCCTCTCCCAGTTGTCTTTCCTCCGCTCCTTCCACTTCATGATAGATATCAACGAGAAAAACCCATACTCAGAAACATGTGACCATAAAATAATAAAAATTCTCTGAAGAGGCAGAGAGAAGGAGAACCAGGTGCCATTGGCTTCAAGTACACGGTATTCAGAGATCTGAGAATAGAGATAAGGACAGGGAACAGGAAGGTGGGTGGGTGTCTGATTCCTCCTCCCAGCCTGTTGCAGAAGCTGGGAAAAGCCAGCAGAAGGGGAAGCTCACCCTCAGACCCCTCTTCTGGATGACAGCCACCTCGGATGCTGTCTGCATCTGTGAGGACTGCTTAGAAGTAAATTTAGGCTTGTATTGCTTGCTTAAGCTACTTATACATTCAAAAAATATAGTTTCTCTCAGCCTCTCATTTACCAACCATTGCCAAATCCTGAGCACCGTTCCAACTACCGTCCTGCCTCTCAGCAGCTCCGCTGGTAAGGGAGAAAGGATTAAAGTGGTAGATCTGTTGTGCTTGCTGTAATTTGTGAACCATGCTTTAAAATTTATTCGTGTCCCATCATTGTCATGCCAAAAATCTCACCAGATAAGACAATTCAACAGGCTGACTGTTACCATTACCCTCTCTCCCTACTAACGTCGCAGAAGCCTAACTTGCTTTTAACAGGAGAAAAGTTAGGCCAACAGCAGGGGCTCTCCAAAAGTGTAATGATAGAAAGGCAAAAAAATATCAGCAACTAAGAGAAATTATATGGGGTGTGTAGCAAACACCTTCGAGAACTCTATTTATTCACTATTTGGCTGATTCAGTAACTAATCTTCACAACTGCACACCTATGCAAGGGGGTTTTGTCATGATGGCCCTTCAGAAAGACCTAAGGACATTTTTAGGTCTATACCTATCTCTAAGTGCTTGTGCTACATATTTTACAGCATTCAGTATCATACTACACTGACTAATAGGGAAAGTTCCCCTTCCCAGCAGCACTTTATTTCACAAAAGGTCCCACAGATGCTCAAATACATCAGTTGTGTCACTGGACAGCAAGAGTAAACACGCAAAGTATTAAGGCCTCCAAGATAACAGGCCACTTTTCGGGCGCTCAGGTGTTGCCTGTCTGATTGTAACCGACTGCATGGAAAGGGGGAAGAGCAAAGAGGAACCTCTTTGGCTGTCAGTCTGCAGCACAGAAGAGTTGAAAGAAGGTGAGGTGAATCAGTGCTCCAGGCTTTCATCTGGTTAGCACTTCCCGCGGCAGGCCACAGGGTTGAAAAGCTTGCCACGAATTGAACTGTCTTGCAGGAAGGTTTGAGGGCTCTTTCCCCATCTTCAGCCTTTAGGATCATTAACGTTATAACAAAACTGCCACGTATTAACCTCACAGACAGACGCTTAAGCAGCCCTGCCTAGCTAAAGGGCAGATCTATTGAACAATGCTGTGCACGCTTAAAAGCCTATAGTGTTCAGTCATCTTTTATTGTCAGTCTGACACGACTTTTGACCAAATAATACTTTGTTCCCCAAACTCTTGCGGTACACTGTAAAATCTGAGTCCAGTTTGTTAAACAACAGTAAAGTGTTTTATCTATTTTGCATACTTCATATATTATTTTTACAGAGGTATTTTAAAACAAAGAGGTCAGGATCAGTTCCTTTTTTTCCCCTGTGCCATACCTCCAGAAGCAGTTTCCTCTAGGAGGTAAGGATCTGCCAACCTGCAGTCAGAGTTGGGTTGAAAGATGACCAACAAGCCTGAGACCTGCGCTTCCCTGTTAGTCCTACACATGCACACACCAAACAACAAACAAGTATGATAAAACCCTGTTGTTCCTAAGGGTTATTTGTACCGTTGGAAAGTAAATAATAACCATCCCTAAATAAAATTTGGTCACAGCAAGCCAATAATAATCAGCTAGCTATGTCAGGTGGCAGCAGCGAGATAACTAAAACAAGCTGTATCACAGTCATGATTACAACTGTATAATTCCTGTCTATAACCTGCAAAGTTACAATCATAAGTACATAATTCCTGGATATATCCTACAAAGTCATAGAAACGGCTCAGCCTGGAGCGCTTAGAAAAGGATCATGGAAATTCAGATTGCTGGGTTCTCTGATGCAAGCATCCAAAGTCAAAGTAGTCCAAGGGTTGCTAGTGGCACAGGGACTGGTAGTTTGGAGTTGGGGATTGTCTGGGTTTTTTCCCTCTCTAGTGTTAGTGGTACTATTAGAGCACAGCACTGAATTAGAGCAACCATTATGTTCCCATCCTCTTTCATGGATCATCCCGAAAAACTCAAAACTTCGACACTTGGCATGAGATGCCACTTCTGAGAAGTACAGCTTTACTTTCGATACACCTCTCTGTGTCTCTGGAAAACACATAAGTTCATTCCTGTGTAAGGAGGACCCACCTCCAGCCAGTGAGGGCAGATGTTCCCTTCTCATATTTTGGTGGAAAGGAATCCTAGCAGAGTTTGTGGTGCTAATAGTAACACATAGTTAGGAACTAGGAAATCATTCTAATGACCTATTCCTGGCTTCAGAGTACAAGCCAAGGATATTCTTTTCACAGTGGCATTGATTTCCCCCACCCACCCCACCCCCCCCGGTCCTTTTTTTTTGG
>JAHREF010000217.1:10797378-10827530 GCA_033628625.1 Charadrius hiaticula
CCAATACATTGCAGCCTACACACACCATATAGAAATATAGCACTTTTTGGGATACATGTGTGCCTTTACTTGGCCTAAAACAATTACAACTACCTGTCTTCAAATTTAAGGCTCTTCATCGTTTATCTCTGCCCTATTAAAGTTTTTAGTTCAGTAGGGAAATGTCACTTGAAAACCTCTGTCCAGGCAATAATGGCAGTCTGTATCTTCTCACAACATTTTATAAAAGTCACCATTGCGCTTCCTCCCACACTGGGTTGGGAACATCTGTTTACAGCTTTCAACTCATCTCTTTCAAACACCTGTTTAAAATTTTACCCATGTATAAAGGAAAAAATTAGGCTGTAGGTAGACTAAAGTAACTCCAAATAGGCTAGCAAATACTTTCCGTTGTGCTGTGTTTTGTTTTCATCCCCACCTACTGTCTCCTGGCCTCAGTTTGGACTGTATGCTCTTTGGATAATGGAAGGGAAGCCAATTTTCAGATATGTATTTATGTATATGTGTGTGTGTATAGATATATAAAAAGATTTTCAGAAATTACTAAGGATTTTAGGCTTGTTCATTAAATTAGGAACTTCCTGAGCTCTCCAGCTGATGACAATCGGTCTCAGTTCAGACCCCGCAGTTTATTTTCCCCGAGGCAAATTCATTTTACTTTGAAGACGGAAAACTAGTTTAGTGAATATAAAGGGCAAACATGGTAAAGCAACAGAAGATATTCCCCACTTCACAAATGCGCAGCCAGCTGTGACGTGGGAGATTGCAAAAGCACAGGGTTTTTCTGCATTTTCAGTTTTATCGCACCTTTTCTCCAGCAGTATGCTGCAATAGCTGTACTTGCTGTAAAACGATGCTTGATGTTCATGGAGCTATCGCAGTGCCTAGTCCTCACATAACTTTTCTTCACACATCTCTCTTGCTAACAGTTTCTCTGTAATCCCTTCCTGCACTATTGCAGCCTAGAGTGTAAGGAAGTTCATGCCAAGCTTTCACCAAAGTTGCTGCAAGTAGGCAAGTCCTTTCCCACTAATGCTCTCTCTGCAACAAGAGAATAAGTAGGCTTAGTCTCCTTACAACTTGCTAAGCGGGATTTGAAAGGAAAGAACCGTGGATATGCTTAATTTTAGAGTAGTTTTCAATACAGAAAAAGCGTTCAGAGTAAGTGAGTGTAAATGAAAACACATTATCTGAGGTGTAACTGAAACAATCGTGATATTAAATTGACAAACACTACACCAACTATCACCTCCTGAAGGAGTTGAACTGTTTACCATTCAATTTTTCTGAAGGCTTGGAAACCTCAAGTGGCAAGAGACATTACCAGCAATCTAGACATACTTACAATTACAAACTAAGATTTCATTTTAGTCATCTAAGCTATATTATTCATAACTGCACCAAAGGTCAAATCCTGCATTGATTTTCAACTGTAGAAGTTTTTTAAGTATAAAAATCTAATTCAGAACAGAATTTCAATGCTATCAGTACTGCAAAAGAAATAATAAAAATTGATTGTCACAGATCAAGTAATTTTATGTGCATATTATTAAATTACAATAGGTCCAACCCTTCTCTACAGTAAACATACCACTACTGTATACAAACCTCCAAACACACAGCAGGACAATTGACATCAGCTTGTTCTCCTGACAGCAGCACAGCATTACATTCCTGACTGTGCGTTATCTTTAGCTAGCTGCATCCTAAAAGCAATGGTTGAACAGTCAAAGGTAGGCTGTGCAGTACAGAGATACATAATTGTAACTTGCAGTTCTAATATGTTCAGTGTTTTAGCTGGAACATTGTCAGCAACAGTCCCACTGACTTTAACAGGGCCTATGTAGCTAAAGTCCTCTAGCTCTTACTTTGAAAAATTAAGCAAAAATTTTCCTCGGTAAGTATTTTATAAATAGCTACACAAACACAGCAGGGCTAGATCCTCGGTTCATGCAAATAGAACCACCAAGTTACGTTTGAGTAGTTAGTTGCACCTTTTGGCAGAGGCTCAAATTTTATTTTTTTTGTACAGCAAGCACTACTTAATAGACACATGGCCTTATAACACACTTGACCTTCTTCTCTTCACAGATGCATCGATCACTTTCCAATGGTGAGTAAACAGTATTCCTGACATAGCAACAGGAATAGCTTTCATGGAAAGGGAATATTTTTCCATACAGCTTGTGGAAATAATGAGAAGCAGCAAAATATGGAGTAAGAGTCCACAGTACACCAAGAGTCACCCAGCTCAAGCCACCAAAGAATCATAGACCAGAACTGGTGAATAGTGGTCACAGATGGCCTTTATTTCAGTTCTCAAAAATCCTACTGACCACAAAATGGGCAGACAACAGCCCATTGTTCAACCCCATGATATAATACTGTTTATCCTTAGAGCTGGTTCTGCCAGCACAGTGATGATGGAGGTTTTGGAGAAACAGACACTTTCCACTCTAGAAAAATATATCTCCAAGAACTAACCACAGGAACCATCTCTACAGGCTAGAGTTCTTGACTCCACGTGTTTTTGCAGTCCCATACAAGTTCCTTCTTTATACAATGTATTAAAGAAATTCCAATAGCTATGGAGAACGCAGGCATTATTATGGGAAGAAAACACAACAGGTAAACAGCTGCCAGTGTCAAGGACTTCTTTGAAACTGTAATAAGTGGTGGGATTTTGTTTCTTGTATTTGAGGTCTTTTAAAAAGAGTAAGAAAAATCTCAAACATACCCTGCTTTATTTTTAATTCCAAAGGTGCAAGAGAACTAAAGAATCATAATGCTTTTGTCTGTTAATGCACTAAGTTTTTACAGATGATAAAAAATTGAAGAGACAGATGCAGTCAACACATGCTGCCATAGATTGCAGAGACACTGATCATTGCTGTGTTTCACCTCACTGATTACTATCACTTCATTTATCTGCAGCTGCCCTTACAAGGTAGTGACTTTAGCTCCATTTGTACCCATATTTGAGGTGCTAAAACGTTTCAGGTATGAAACTGTTCCTGAATACAGCTAGGGACCAGCACATGTTGATTGTATTAGACACATTAACTGTGCAAAGGAATATTTTGGAAAATAAGACTGCATTAAACTTCCCTGTGTGGTACACTACGGTCTAGTCCTTATGGCACCAGAACCAGGTTTGTTCCTTGTCCTGACTGCCTCCCAACTGCTGGTGTGCCACTTCATCTTGCTGTGCTTTCATGCCCTTAAGCATGAAGGGAAAACACCGGGTTTGTTTCTTTGTAGTGTACCGAACCCGTTGGACTATGCCGCTGACACACAAAATCAACAACCAAAAAAAAACCAACCCTAAAGGCCAGGTGCAAAGCTCCTAAAAGTCAACAGTGGTTTTTTGTTTTGTTTTGTTTTGTTTTTCTATTTATTTCAACTGGCTTTGAAACAGATTATAAATCATTCTGGAGTTTAGCATAAGTCGCAGACATACAGCTGGGATGACACTTCAGAACGTATGCCAAAAGTTTTTTGGAAACACAGAAACTTTGGAGTTCCTGTGTGCAGTAAGAATAATGTGTCACTAAAGCAATGCAGCTCTTCACTTGGAGTACAATTTAGAACCTATTTCCATTTCACAAAAAAAACGCATATTGTTTTCATTAGAGGAAAATAAGCATTCATGTTTGCCCTATATTTCTTTCAAAATATTTGCATTACAAAGTTTTCAGAGATTTACATTTGGAACCATACAAATTATGGCACCTGTTTTTTTTCCCCCACAGATGAACAAATGTACAGTAGGGATAAATCTCGCTCCTAAAGAAGAGGGAAGCAATCCTATTAAGCCCTTCAAATTGCAACCAAGCTTTGCTCTGGTGAAGGAAGATTGGCGAGATGCAAGACAGGGCACAAAACGTTTATTTCATTATTTCTGTTTGCTTGGCCTCTGTTTCTTTCCTCTGCCCTTCTTTTCTGATGTTCCTTGAGACAAAGCATGATTGTATGTTAGCACTGCAGCAACACTGCTGGAAGCTAAAAGGATTGTAAGCATGATAGTGCAGGTGATCAGAGACTATAAATAGAAGAACTTTCTTATGCGGTTAGAAAAAAAAAATTATCAAAGAGATATTTACCCATTACTCTTCTTTTTTTCCATTCAAGCCTGTAGGGTTGATTGGCACAGGGATTCATTATTACTCCCCTTTCTGATAATAAAAAAATCCTGAAAAATTGCATCATGCTACTTGAAAGCAACGCAGTAGGGCTAGTTTATACCAGGCACAGAACTGACCTTTTAATTTGACATTTACAGTGCTGTCTTTATTGTCACATGTGGTCAGTCTAAAGAAACCACATACATATTGTAAGTAATTTTGTGCTTTTTATTTCTGATACAAACTCTTTAAAAATCTCACATGGAAACTTAAAGACAAAAATAGGTGGCAGACCTTACTTCTGGCACAGATTCACTTTTAATTAAAAACAAATATTAAGTACAAATTTCATTATAAAAGCATTAGGGGAAAACAATAGTTAAGTAACCAAGTAATGATAAAATTTGCTCTAGTAAATGCAAATATTGTATTGGATAGTTCTTCTTTTGGTATAAATCAGCACAACTTTTTTGATTGCAACACACGTACAGTAAGCTACCTGGTTAAGAGGAAAAGCACGATCATACTGCAAGCCAAAGATCCATTAAGTCCACCACTCACTGGTGAATGCCCATGCAGAGTCCCAAAACCAGAATTTGATCTCCTCCGTGTGTTTTACTGCCTTCCTGAAGGTCAGTAACTCCGGGATTTTTGTGATCTAGGTAATCCATCCAGACTTTTGTACTTAATAGCTAGCTATGAACCTGTCTGCTAAATTCTTTAGGTATTGACATCATCACATGCCTTGAGCTACACAACATAATTCTTACACACTACATGGAAAAAAAAACCCAACTCATTTCAGTCACACTAAGCCTGGGTGACTTTGGTTCTTATATTGAGAGGAATAGTGCATTACCATTCTCTAATCATCTCTTCAAGGTTTGACTAAGCTCTCATGTAGTCTCCATTCTGTCAGTTCTTTTCAAGCTAAAGGGCCTTAGTCTCTCTTATTAGGAAAACTCTTTCATTTTTCTACCTCGCCCTTTTTAATCCTTCTCAGCAAAGCGTACTGCTTCTTCTCTGCGTTATTCATTCTTTGATGGGATGTTCAAAACTGAATGAAAATTCAGAAAGTGCATGCACCCTGTAATGATATAATGTGATTTATTTATTTATTTATTTTCTGTAGCACTTAATTAAATAACATTAACATTGAAATCATTTTATTGGGCCTTTGACAAGTTTGGAGCAATAAGCTGATGTTTTCAGAAAACCATCCATAAGAGTTTCCATCCATACAAGTCCAAACCATCCATAAGCAAGTCTAAACTGGGGGACCAAAAGAAGCACTTCCTGGCTCCAAGGTGTTGGTGAGAATCCTCACCACATCTCAGAAATGAGATCTAGGTACACACCTTTGCACATGTCCCATACACTGCTTCACAGCTCTTAAAAGAGGAATTGCAAGGAAGAGAAGAGTAGCTAAATTATTTCAATAAGGCCAATGGAGTGACCTAATAGGGACCAACACCTGGTCCTGTACACGGCGACTGTGTGCTGTTGTCTTTTACTTGTTTCCCTGAGGAGTCTTTACTTGAGGAACGGCAAGCGATGTCCCCCGTTCAGACTGAGCACGCTTACGTGCCCAGCTGTGTCTCCACTCCTGTGCTCTGAACAGCTCCCGCAGCAAACTTGCCATTACATACCGCCCGATCAATAACGCCAGAGTTACAGTTAGAGAGATATCGAAATTCTGAGGAAGACAACATCCACAAATCTGCTAGCTTGTCAAAATAAAGTGTTACAGTGATAGTATAACGTAGCCTATGCCCATCTACAAATATGTCTTTTGCTATCTTTGGCGCTTTAGAGATTCATGAATTACTGGGATCTTCCTTGCCTTACTGAGGGTGATTTGTTTGCTGCCTGACAGGTTAGGAACGGCAGTGCCCTGGTATGAACCAAACCCTGTAGATCTGCACTAGGAAGTGAAATAACAAAGCACCAGCTATAGTCATGCAAGGAAGAGACTGGAGGAGACTACCCCAGTGACAAATCAAAGTAGCAGTCGTGAAAGAAGCACAGCGGAGGCTGCAGGAGGCAACGGTTCGCTTCTCACTTCTGTACTAAATAACATGACCTTTACAACCCCACGTGTGTTCTCTTCAGAAAACAGAGAGAGGTGAAGCAGCTGAGGGACTCCGCTGGGCTCTGCAGGCAGATTTCTGCCAGTTTCAAATACCATGAGAAACGTGTATCCAAGAAGGAATTTGGCAAATCATGCACAACTTAGATCTATATGATACTATGCAATATTCCAAGCTACTGATAAAGAGAGAGTTCAGGTGTCAGGGTCTGTATTTGTGCAGTGCTTTGGCTCAGCCAAATTAACTACACTTAAGCGATGGAGTACTGCACCAAAAAAAGCCATACTAGTACGCCAGAGCTAACTCAGGTATCTTGAAACCACATTATTATGTAGCACAGCAATATGCTCATACAGCTCATAGTAGAGAAAAAAGAAAAACAACAAACCAACCAAAAAACCCCCCAAAAAAGAATTCGCAAAGTAAAGTATAATACTGAAATACTAAGATATCAAGAAAATTCCTTGGTGTGTTATACCAAGGACCAGAGAAGTAATTCTGCACGCACTAAGCAGCGCTGGCCTCAGAAATAGCACCTCAGTACGTTTTCTAACAGGAACAAATCACAATACAGCATTCAACTGCAGTAACCAAGTGCACATTGTTTTTAAAATTCATTAAGAAATGTCTGAGGTATTAATAGTCTCCATGGCAGCTTCAGAACAGGCTGCAAATTAACATGCTCAGACTACCGTGTTCCTTACCACTCTGGATTCTTCATTGACTAGTTGAATTGTTAAGAGCTAGAGTTATGTCCTGTCTTCATTTTCCAATTATTCTAATATCTGTATCTGATCTCATACTCGTCTGACATGAATAGAACAGTATTGTTATACCTGTCATTCTCCAGACAACCACTAGAACCTGTTTAAATGCATAAATACGTGCACTGTATCTATATGTACACATGCATTTAATAAATACATGTATGTGTTAGCGTGTTACCAAGATTTCCCAGAAGCATTCAAAAGTCGGGAATTGACAGCATCGATACTGAGCGACCGCAGGTATTTATAACTGAGGGAAATTTCAGGATGGGAGAGGAGGTAGGGGGGAGTGGGAAATGGACACACAGCAAAAGGCACACCCTACACGAGGTTATTACCCAGAAGGGATACAGAAATCTTCAAAAAACATCCACCGAGTGATTAACCTAGGAAAAAAAAAAAAGACAACACACACACACACAATAATTCTCAGAAATAGCTGCTCAGCTTTCAGATATTCCAAAAGGACTGTGCATGAGGCAGAGACCTTGAACAGAAAGTATGAGTCTAAACAGTTAATATTTGGTAAAGCTGTAAGCAGCTGAAGACAAAAACCTATAATGGGAAGTGTCAGGCATCTTAATAGGCAGCCATATAAGCACCACCTATAATAAATGAGGGAGGGACAGCAAAAGAGAATATAAACAAATTAACCGTAGCCTAGAAACCTCAAACAAGTGTCTCACTTTGCTGAAAATAAGATTTTTCTTGCTAACAAGTACAGGATTTTTACATGACATATTGAGAAGTATATTTCTTTGCAATGCTGGTCTATCTCAGAGGTATCATAAGTATAGAACCATGTAATGTGGCTGTTACTATGGAAACAACTCCTTTTCTAAGGAAAATCAGAAGGTATAAGTCAAGTAAAATCCCAAACAATTTCTTGTGACATAGGTTGGACATGTTGTTAAACTGCACCCTTAACTTACTGCATCCCATTTCTGTCAATTCTTTCCTACCTCTACATGTTTCACATAGAAACCAGCAATACTAATTTTCCCCCACATTAATTGAAGTAATATATCCTGGATATGCAGTACAAATTTCTTCACCTCAGCAGTAAAAGCAGAACAGGCTAAGATGGGGTCTGAGGATCTCTCTGCTAAAAGATACGCCTTCTTCACACAAGAATCTTTCTCATAACTTTCCACCTTCCATGCTGAGCAAAAAAAAACCGGTCAAAATAAAAGAGCGTATCAAGTATAAGGCAATTTGTTTATTTGTTTTCCAAAAATAAAAATAAGTCTATGCAGACAACTCACTATGCTGACTGTAAGAGCATTTAAGAAAACAGAAGAGAAAGATTTAAAGAATGAATTGCTGAGATTTGCTGTTACAAATTCCTCTTTCCCAAATGTTAAAGGATGTTACCTGCTAATAACCCCTCGACTCTTACTGTGCCCCTCTCTATGAACTAAGTCTCCCGTGTCCACAAAGTCTCCCCAAAGAAACTCCAATAATTAACTGTGAACAAAAGCTATAATGTTTAACCTCTGTTTCAGCACTACTTCCGGAGCCTGGTCTACACACTACCAAATATTCTTCCCTTATTCAGCTTGCCAGCCAATTTTATCAACTCTCCAGTTCCAAAACTGGTTTATCTTCACTAAGGTTGGTGTCGTCACAGAGCCCGGTGCAGATCTGCTCCTTATTGCAAATGTTCAGTTGAAAAACAGACTCTGGGGAGCCTACCATCACAATTCCTGCAGAGCATTTGGGTTTTACAAACCCTAATCATCTTCCTCTTTCTCACTATCACATCAGCACGTAAAGTCTTTGCAGCACAAAAGATGGAGGTTTGCGGTGAGACGACACATTGCTTGACAGAGCAGAGCAAAATAAATTTCAGGGAAATAAAACCAAAACACACTGTTTATGTAGTCCCAACGTGAAAGTAATTAAAGGCAGCAGATAAGGGTCTGACCGACCCCTTTCCTAGTAGGTTTGTAAATGTGCAGACAATTACTTCGTACAAATGTGACAGAAGAAATTTCAATCTGAACTCTACCCACAGCCAATAAATCTTACATTAGCCTTTTACCTAATAAGAATGACACCTCATACAATGCCTCTGTGACCCAGAAAGGAAAAAGATTATAAAAGAATTACAGAGAATTTCAAACCCATTGCTGCCTCTCTATATGAAGATCAAAGTATGAGCATTGCCTCTTTTCCGAGTAGTTTTCCTCAGTGTAAAGGTTACGTTCAGCCAACTGGGAGACACGCTCTCTCCCACGTGGCTTTGGGGACCAGTTGCTGTGTCAAGAGTCTGTTACTGCTCAGTACCTGGAAAGCTGCTTGCAGTAAACCAGCGTATTAAAAAAAAAAACAAAGAAATGGTTGAGTAAATTTGAATAATACATAAGTTGAAAGAAATTGTCATCTGCTAGAAACTTTCTGCAGAAAAAAGGGGCTTCAGTAATTCATCAAATAAGCTATTCACCATGAATAATTCACTTAGTTTTACTACCAAGGCTTCCATGCGCTTCAAGTCACGCATATCTGATAGGGAGATATAAACCTGGGAATCAGGGTTGTGAAGGTCTTGCCTGCTCTTATATTTTCTAAGAGAGGAAATGAAGTTAGAATAATTATATTTTTCTATTTTTATCTTGGCTATTAATCTCTTGGCTGGATTACTGAGGGATGCAGTATCTTTGCTTTGCCCTTTCAATGGCCCATTTCCTCTAGAAGTCGCTAAGGGGAATTTTTCCTTTCAGCTGTACTTTTCCCCTTTGTGAATAGTCTCTAATGATCAGAGGAGTCTAGAAGTGAGTTAAAGTGCCTGTGGATCAGAAGACTTGTTTTCAGGACAGTACCCACTTTCATGAAAGCAAGCAGTCCAAAGAGAAACAGCTTCAAGAGAAGTTTGATGATAATGTAATAAAGAAGGGAGAAAAGAAGTCAGAAAAGAAGCGATAGCCATCTAAGGAACAGAACAAAATAGCGATTAAGATGAAAAATCGTAAATGTAGAATCCCCTGTCCTTGAGTTATCATTTAAAAAAGAAAGGGACAGAAGCTCCAAAATACATCAAGATCATAGAAAAAAAACTCAGAATGTGTTATTCTGATAAAAGACACCATGATGTCTTCCCAGGTCTACAGACAGCCCAAACCCGCTATCTCTGAGAAAAATAAGGTCCTCTCTTTGTCCCTAGAGGTGCTCCTGCAGAGGGCTGCAGAAGGCAGCCTGTTTCCGTGAACGGAGCTGCAGGTAAATACAGTATCTTTCATGACTGACAACAGCTTAGTGACAAACAGACCTTACTTCATTTAATGAAACATCACCTCCATTTGCTGCGGCTCTGGAAAGAAAGTTCAGTGAAACACACTGTGGGTGTCAAAACCAGCTTCATTGTTTGAGCAACCAAACAAATAACAATAAGGCACCCAATATCTAATTGGATTTTTTCCGACTTGCGTTCTATAGTTGTGCACTGCCAAGAAGTCTCCAAAGAAGCCCAAAAACTGAGTGGAAAGGGATTCCAACCTGGGCAGTTCATGACAAGTGAAGCATTGGGGTAGAGTACTTTGGGAAAGTTGGTGGAGATCTGTCCGATTTGACGTATTTTTCCACACTGTATTTTATTTTCTGGTTTGTAATATTCCATGTTACAATATAACTTTAAGCTAGTAAATATGTATGCAGGGTTTTTATTACTTAATAGTTGTGAGGTTAATAGTCATGGTTAATGCCTATATTTAATACGTCAATGAGGCTGTGAAATGCCAAGTCGAATAGCTTTAACACATATTAGTTCTACTTGTGAATCTACAAAAAGAACCTCACCAGAAAAATATTCAAACCAAGTTCAGTATTGATTTTGGTCTCTGGAAAATGCACTGGACTGTGATAGTTTAAAATGATAAATGTCTAGAGAATACTTGCCGATACTGATGGAAAGAGAGAGAGATAAATCTGGAATCATACGATACACCAACTCTGAAGTAAGAGCAAATATATCACCATCAGTGTCTATGGTTAACTTCTTTGATACCTATGTACTAATGAGCAGATGTATATACTAGTATACCAAGGAACGCTGAATTCTATGTATTATACTTACATTTAACAGAAGAAAGAGTGCTTAAATTAATTGAGCAAGCACCAGGAGGTCAGACTAGCATTTACTTGTCTCATTTGTTTTGTCACTTGTTCAATTAAGAGTGGTTTTTAGATTCATGGCCTGCAGTTTATGCTACTTACTTTAGGTACACACACTTTCTATCAATACCAAACCTTCAGATATAATAGTGCAAGTACCGCTGCATCATTTTGTCTGGAGGTATCTGCTTAAATTGGAAGCCGGGAAGTGGGAAGGAGCGTAGCAGAGTCAACCAAGACAGACTGATTTAACGCCATCACAGAAGTGGATCATGACTGAAGTGAGGGAATAGCAGTCAAGGAATGTAAATAACTGACACCAAATTTGTTTTCAATTTGTACTTCAGCTGTTTTTCTAAAGCCTCTCTCGATGAGTAATGTAACCCCTGAAACATGTTTTGCAATGCTTTTCCCCTAGCTGTGGAGTAACTCTTTAACAGGGAGAGTATCCTGTGTATTTCAGGAGACACATACGCAAACCTGCACAGATATCGTGTGTAGATATGTATGCACATGTGCACATAAGTCCTGATTAGAGAAAGATAATTTCAATACATTAGAAAGGTATATGTCTTAATTTATAATTACTAAATTTTTTTCGTTTCTTCCATTGTTATGTCAGAGAATTGTAAATGATGCCTACTTTGCTTACTACACAGAACTGCTACAAGATATTAAAACATATAGGAACATTTTAAATTAAGAGTATTAAATATTTTTTAAAGGTTTAATCAAAGTACATATATTGGCTAAAAGTATTTTTTTTTTTTACATTTAGAAATATTAACCAAGGTTAAAAATGAACAGGCTGTTTCAGACCACTAAAACTCCTATTTTCAGTCAAATTTCACGTGTTAGGATGTGCACCAATGCCAATGTTCAAAACCCTCTTAATCTGGCAGTCAAATAATGTTGATATTAATGGCTGTTATACCCTTCCTTGCCTACATATTTTTTGAAATCTCTCCCATGTCCCTCCATTTTTAGTGTACGACATTCTTTCTCATTCTGTCCTGCCTTCACATCTCCCGGAAAATTTTGCAGTGCCAAGTGAACTGGTGAAAATACAGAAATTGTTTTCCAGTAGCTGCTAGCCCAATTGAAAACAAAGGTGTTTAAAACTGAAAATATTCCTAGAAAGCAGACACCACAATACTTACATGTTATCAGAAAGTAACATTACTGAGGACTAGAAATGATATTTTTGTATCAGGCTTGAACAAAAAAATATTGGCATCACTTGACTGACCAGAGAAGACTCTGCACAACATCGTCTACCAGGATCTTTAGAACTGGCTCAGGCAGCCCGGTGCCATCCAAAATAAAGGTCATGAACTGCTGCTATAATGGGATTATTTTTAAGCCCTGTGGTTCTTCGTGCCAGACCTGGCACATAGTGCCAGAGCCCGGTATATTTTCAGCACTTGTTTCAACAAGTCATAGGAGGTGGTCTTGCTGTTCTTAACAGTCACTAATGACAATTACTATTCTAGAACAAAGCTTCTACTTCAAAGTATCCTTATTCAAAGGATTTTTTCCACAACAGTCTTATATTACTTATAAGAGTTGGAATAAAAACACACCACAGAGAAAAACCTAAAATACTATTTGCACGCAGCAACAGGCTGACAGTGAGTTGGTCTTGAGGGTGGTGGTGTGTGAAGGAGCACAGTTTTGCTTTATGTCATAAAAAGACTTGTAGTAATGTCCTTTTCACTTTTCTTGACAGCCACTCTAAATAAACCTCATTCTCCTTCAAGTGCCACAGTCCACCAGTTGACAAACACTATTCTGCTTTTAGAAGCAATTGCCAGCCACCAGATGGAACACACGGTTGCTTCTGTATCCACCCTACGGTGCTCGGGTCTGCTGCTCAGTCCTGCCCTGAAGGAGACAGTGCCCATGGCAGAGGTTGCCGTCACTGCTGTGATAGTCAGAATTTGGGCCACAGTTTGCATCACCAATCAATAATATCAGTGAAGTGGCAGGTTATCCATACGACATAAGTATGATGTCACTCTTACTGTTAGCTTTGTCATAAGGATTATATCATAGAACACCGGGTTGGAAGGGACCTCAAGGATCATCTGGTCCAACCTCTCTTGGCAAAAGCAGGGCCTAGACAAGACGGCCCAGCACCCTGTCCAGCTGAACCTTAAAAGCATCCAATATCGGGTATATATATATATATAAATATATAAATTTATATATCCATGGAATTTAAAAAACAAATGCTAGGGAGGAGTTAGCAGGCTGCCACTCGCTCAAACGTCCTGCCATGCAGCCACGTCTGCCAGGGGGTGGTTAGGGACGTTTGGCAGTGAAGGCGCCTGCGGTCCATCTGCTCACAGCAATATCAAAAATGCACCACGTTTCTAACTGCATTCTTTATCAATGCCACAGTATTTATTGTTCAAGTAGATTGTTTTCCTACTACTTACTGCTGATTTGTAAGCTCTGTCTCTTGTTAGCACCGTTTTCATCAAAATGAGAGGAAATGCAATAAGCAACTAACAGCATAGCCTTCCCTTCCCTGTACCACAGTTTGGGGGAGGGCAGGGGGAAGCCCATTATTGCTGGCTACAGCTGAGTCACTGAATAAGAGAAGATTCTACATCTAGATTTGAATATGTAAATAATCCGGTTAGCAAGAGAAACACATATCTCCCCACCATGTATTTAATTTCCACTTGCTGTGCTCTCCCCCATGCTGCTTTGCATCTCTATAAGTCTTCAATTATTATCATTGAATCAGTCACACAGTGTACACCCTGACTGTCACATGGAACTGCATCAAAGTCGCACGGCTACTGTCATGCCTACAGTTCAACTAGACTGTTTCTATGGTTATGACAGATATATTATTGCTTTTCCTTAATTATATACCTTGCTCTTGAACACTCTTTGTGATCCAGTCCCAAGATTAGACTCTTTGCAACAGGGTCTGCTGACGTTAGCGTGAAGAACTAATAGAGTCGTCTTTTTTGTTTTTCTGAGCTGAGAAACACTGAAGGCTCCAAGAAACTGTACGATAAATGTCACTGGCTGCAGATGGCTAGCAGACACTGATTTAAAGAACAACAGAATAAGGCGAGCCCTAAACTACTCTGTGTGCAAGATTTTATGAGGTAAAAGTGTTCTGATGAGCATGGTTCTGTTTTCAAGCCACTTAATCACCATTTGAATGTTTCCATTGATTTTACTATGTTTTAAATCTGTACTGTAAAACACTGTACCGTAATCATATACCTCGCAGAGCAGAAGCCACCACCGTTCAGACACCTTGCATTTTATGCAAACTGTACTTGCTTAAGCAAAAATATATGCCTGTTTAGAGGAATAAAAACAATTTCCTTCTGATGTCCCAGAGGTTTATGCTGCTCCAAACCTAGCTAGCCTCATTATCTCATCGTTGGCCCTGGCGTGACACATGCAGGTTATAACAAGTAATCAGCCAAACTCTTACACAACAGCCAAGCTCTTAAGATTTCCCCCTATGTTCCACCCAGTGCACAACATCAGCATCCAATTCATTCTAAATGTCATTTCAACAGAGTTATTTTACACCAGGAGTCATCGGCGTCTGTTCATTGCGACACAGTACACTTCAGAAGTAAACTTTCCTTTAAGAAAAAGATTGAAAGCCCAGGGAAAGAGGCACTTCCACACTATTTGATTTGCCCTGACTCTCACTCAGCAGCGTGGCACAGTCACCTTCCTTTCTGAGGGGCCAACGCACTAACAAAACAGAGGACCCCGTTTCTGATCTCTGTTGGTGTACTTCTACCCCCAGCCTCCAAAGCATTTTGGGAGCGGGTGGTTAGCACCAACTGTTCGTTGTTACCAAGAGATACTGCTCATTACAACATCCATTCCTGCACCAAGATATGTAATTCGGAACAGCACGGGAAACAACAGGACCGTAAGTGGCCTACATCTCCCTCTCTTTATCGCACAACATGGGCGCTGTGGAGATCCAAGACATTTCAATCGCCTCATCCATTTGCGGTGATATCACTTGGGGTTGTACCCACAGACCAAAAAACCAGAGGGACCTGACCTTAGGCCTACTGCAGTCTGCATAGAGCCCTGAGAGTTCGGTTTGCCTGCTGAGGCATAGGCAGAAGGGGAAGGTATTATGGATATATAGATAAATACCCATGACAGAAGTGAGAGAAAGGGAGAGAAACATGCATTGGACAAAAGCCCCGAAGTACTGCAGAAGTGTCCTGAAGGACAAATAGGACATTAAACCTATTGGAATGACAGTGAGAAGCACTGAATAAGAACAGCCTGTACTCAGTAAAAGTAAAGCATAAAGGAGGTATGGCTTACATGTTAAAATAATGATAAATAGTATCTTAAGTTCCCCTTTGTCCCAAAGCACGTCAGAGAGGACAATAAAGCAGGGAAACTGCAGGCTGAAGCGCAGGGACTGCTTAGCAATGCACACAATGGTGAAGGGCAGGAAGAGAGGGACCATCACATTCAATTGCAAGGGTAAGAAGAATTTAGAGAGATAGAATGTAATTACTTAAACTGGAGTCTTGCCAAGATACCAGAGATACCAACCTCGCTGTAAAGACCTTTAAGAGGTAAAACATCAGGTATAAAAGAAGACTGGGAAGATTATATGTCGAAGTTCCGGGAGCACAAAAAGAAAATACACTGCAGATGAAGAAAGCAAAGCTACACAAGAGGTTAAGCTAAATAACAAGAAATTTTCAAGTGAATTAAGAACATGAGGTCAGTGGAGGAGACAGTATGACAATCCTCTAAGAGGTAGGAACTATAATTTATTCACAAGAGAGGGAGAAAAGCAGTAATTCAAAGTGTGCTGGAGCCAAGAATCCAAGTGTAAAGTTCAAAAATGACACATTCTGTCAAAGGAGTTTGAAAGAAACATACTACACCAGGTCAAAACATTGAAATGACTTGGAAAATCCACTAGATCATAATTGTTTTTAACCAAAACCTTAGTTGTAAGAGGCAGATGTGAAGCAAATGATGATGGGGATGAGACTGTAAATAAAGTTGTAAGTTTCTAACAGGGGGAAAAGAGAAAAATCCAAAATAAACAATGCACAAATTAAGCATTGCAATGGAGGACAGAGGTCAACAGGAAGCATTTTTCACTATTAAAAGGATGAAGTAGACTGAAAGGAGATAAAGTGCCAAATTTCTGGTTTTAAGAATATGAGGGAAAATTAAGCTTTCCACCAACTACTACTATGTTACATTAATAGTGAAGATATACATACAATGGCATAACACTTAAAATAATACCAACCAGTGAAAGTCAGGAAGGGAAAGTGGCCTAAAAATCCAGTCATAGTATCTTTCTGGTATAGACAAATTTAACACAGTTTGGTCCCTATGATAATCCTACACTGACACGACAAGGTATATTGCAGAAAGAGATCTGGAGGGACCCAAAAATCCCGCTATGCAGTTATGAACTAAGGTCCCTGTGGCTTGATCCACACTGTATTAGAGTAAAGAGGAGAAGAAAAAAAAAAAAAAAGGAAAAAAAAAATGGCACAGCATAGGAGACTTGAAAGAATCTGGTAAAACAAAAAAGAATTTCATTGCTGGGGGAGGGAACCAACCGTGATCATATTGATGTAGGGAGCTGTCCCACCTGCAAAAAAACCCTTTTTTCCACCTTTCCTATATTTTTAAGAAATAAATCATATAAAAAAAACATGCATTTGTGCCTATGAATAGGAAACAATTCTGGAAAGGGCTCTTTTTAGGTATATTAAGTGGCATAATGATTCTATGAGTGCTTCCTCACTAAAGAACTATTTTGCACATCTTCTCAGGACAACTCAAGTGTCTTTCAAGCAACAGAAATCAAAATAATAACAATAAATAAATAAATAAATATTTTTTTTAAATGTCTTTTTTCCACATAGCTGTACGCTCACAGCTCAAAAAGATACTGTTATTGATGACTTTACAGTATACGTGCAGAGAGACACTCCCACAGAGACCCACCCATAAAGGAACCTATCACCTTCCTGATTTTGAAGCCAACTGGTTTTGCATAGGATAAAATAAATAAGGACTTAGAAATACAGATGGTGAATCATTCAATTAGTTTTAGCTTTGCGTTGCAGCAGCAAAGGGAAATTCTGATCAATATAGAGAACATTCAGCTTTCTAAACATAAAGCACATTTCGTACAAAGCTGGACATTTTTCTCCTTGTCACACAGAATTATCTTAATTATTGTTTCAAGGAACAGCTTTACATAGAATCATCTAGTAGTCCAAAATGCTGCTCAGAAACTCATCACTGGAATAATTTATGATTTTTTCTTCCTAACATCTTGGGCTTGTTTGATATGCTTGCCATTTCTCGCTGACAGGGAGGTCGATTAAATCACATTTATATTGTAAACGTATGCATTGCTTTTTACCCTAGGCGGTGGATGAAGAGATACAGAGCCCCATGGGAAAAGCAAGCCAATCCACTTTCATATTGCAAATTTCTGCTGTTCGGAAGAAATGAATGGTTGCCAGGGAGAGCTGGGAATTACTCGAGGATGCAAAATGTTATTTTAGAATCCTTTTGAGAGAGGTTTTTCTCTCCCCCACCCTCACCATTTTCACATCTTCTGCTAATGCAGCTCACATCAGTTTCTATGAAAACACTGAAGGAATGCACTTCACCAGCATTCTTCAGAGGATCTGTATAAATCAGGCTTTTACTCTGCCTGCATAAAGCAGGCCATTTCTTTACTTTCAAAGGGAGAGGGGAGAAGGGATTTGTAACATTTTCCAAAGCATTATGTCTCCCAAAGATCATTCGAGATGAGGAAGGTCACCACATGTTTTTGAACTAAAAGAAAGTGTTAAAAATGGGGAGGGTAAAGGTCATTGCTCAGGGCCATGGAAAAATGAGGCTGCGGTATCATTAACCTAACAGAACTAATTAGGAAACATTCAGCTTTTATAAATTATGCAAAGCACTCAATTTACATTTTTTTCAGATTTCTACCATAACAGAGATAATTAGGAAACATTTACAGCAACAGTGTAACCTAATAAAGCAACCCTTTTATATCAGGATACCTTCCCACTAACACTTTCCTACCTACAACAGCACGGAACAAGTATTATTACCTGAAAAAGCTTTACGGAAACTGTTTCATCTGTGACCTGAGACCAACAAGATCATGTTGGTATTTCCCCTTCACTTAATGCAATAGCAAAGAGTCAGGCAGTCAACCAACTAGGTAAATAACTGGCTCTGTACAATTCTAAGGGTTTGTCACCAGTTTAATTATGGCAGAAAATGACTTTATCTGATTTAACCTTAAGAATATATACCTTGCCATTCAGGGATTATGTAAACCCAGGGTCAAATCCTGCAGCAGAGTCCGTTCCCACTTAGTACCTCTGAAAAACTGGAGATCTTGGACATTTTAGTGTTAATTTTATGAGCATAAATTGTGCTGAAATATCAGCCTGGATCTCGGCTTATTTTTTAGAGGGACAAAATATTAAAAAATGGATGCTCTAACAAAAAAATCCCTAACTCAGGAATGCGCAAAGGATGACATCTTAACATAATACAAAATATCCGAGTTATTTAGCTCTACACACTCTGTAGCTGTTTTTGAAACATAGTTTGTAAAGCTAACCAGATCCTTTTCCTCCTCCCTCAGAGGAAAAGAGAGAGAGAAGAAAACACAAAATGGTGAAAAAGAATGAGGGCTGAAATCAAACTTGGGAAGGGTGGGGATTAGATAAGAGGAAAGAGGGAGGTAAGGATAAAAGTCTCATGAAAGTCAAAAGGTATAAAAATTCAACTACCTCTAGTATTTCAGGGGGTTAAGGAGATATGCAAATACAGTCCTGCCTTCAGATCTTCTATTTGTAATGCTTTAAAGAGTGAGATACAGTGAGATTCAAAGCCCACTGAAGTTCGTGGAAAGATTCCCTCCACTGATCTTTAGATGTTCTGTAGGAAATACATCCTGATTTGGCTACAAGATTTTTGATGGCAGTGCAAAGGACTTTACATATAATCATGGAGATTCAGCTTGTGAGCTGTGGGAGATAAAGACCGAGAATGAATTCTGGTATACTACAGCTTTCGGAAAAAGTGCAGAACATAACTCAGCAGAGAGTTTTCTTGTATATCATCCATCATTTTTCCTCCTGTGAGGAGGCACAGTCAAAAATACACACTGTGTGCCCGAGCACAACAAAAGCTGATCTATGTAAGTACTTGATGTTTTCCCTCTTCATCAAAAACAAAGCATTCACAAAAAATATTTGCAAAATTCCTATATATTTCTGCTATTGACATAACTCCAATACTTTAGCAACTCTAATGAAAAGTGACTCTCGGAACCTTTTTATGTTATTGCTGTGTAAAGCTTCTGCCATGAATCAGAATAAAATACACACGGCTTTTCTCCATCACCCATGTTTATCTAGTTCTAGCAAATGTCTAACATCCCATGGTTACAGTCTTTATGCAGGGGATCAGCCCCTCAACCTGGGACACTGCATTCCCTGATGCATGAGGTCATCTGCTGAAGAGGTGCATATAAAAACCAGCCAGCATTAAATGATGTGTAAGAAGTTTGCCACCTGAATACTCTAATTTTCTCTACTAGAAGTATTAACTTTCTAATATATATTGTGGTTTGTGTTTATTGTCTTATATCTATCTCTACAAAATGGTGTATGAATCTCTTGCTGTTCACATGTTACAGTTTAATTCATGCTTTAACATGTTTTAGTGCTACTTTTACCATAAATGACAAGAAAGCAAGAAAATACACTGTATCATTAAAAATTATTACAGAGACACCACGAACAAAATCTTCAATATTATAATTCAGTGTAATCAGATACTTCTAGTGAAAGTTAGCGCAGATAGCAGAAGACACCAGGAAAACACGGGACATGGGCTATATTTCTGGTTCTGCCACTCACTTGCTACGAGTGGGAAAGTCACGGTGGCTGTCTAATTCCATTTCTGCTTTTCTTCATCGATTCTTAGGTGCATCAGGAAATGATTATTGGTTTTGCTGGGGGTTAGTAGGCACTACTATAATCCAGATAACAACGCTAAAGATAACACAGGGCCTTCAAAAATAAACTTTCATGACATTATTTCTATACTTTTGTTCACCTGACTGAAAGATGCTTACTAGCATGGCAGGTGTGACCAGCAGTCATTGCCTGGCAAGTTATGAGAACATTGCACAGATTGACAGATAGACTGCACATCAGGATTTGTAGTAATGGAGCCCTGATACAAGTCACCCAAACTTACTGCAACTATGGTTTCAAAGACAGTAGAGATACTAAAATAAAGAAGAGAACAGAGACCCAAAAAAAGCCATGAGGGGTATTTCATTGCTTCCATTCTCCATTCACTCCAAAGATAAGAAAACTTCCACAGTTGATCCTGAGTGTTAGTGGATGACAGAAAGAAATGTTGCTCCATTTCACAAAAAAAATGGTTCCAGTAGCACTGCCAGAGTTGATGAGTGAACTTACAGAGCTTCATTATCTTGCAGCTATCATAAAGGCTGAATACACAAACTTATCCATCTTTCACAAGTACTTTTCCATGAACTGCAAGGTGGCAGAAAAACAAAATAATGTTGCCGCTCTACAGATTATAACACCTTGAAAGCTCAGCTCCAACAGCTCTATTTGTAGCTGCAGCCACTCAGCAGAGACCTTTCTACAGGTTTGTCAGCTGCTCTACCCATCTCAGATGGCCCGAGGGCACTGCTGCGGCTATGGCAAAAAGGTTTCATGGGAATCAATGTAATCTCTCACTACACCTGAATCTTGTAAATATTTTAGTCCTGATATGATGACCACTACTTCTTTTGTTTGTTCTACCGTTGCATCTCGTATTCCTTTAAGAGCAACTGGTTGAGGTAGTTCTCCTCATTATGGGTACTTTTAAAATTATAATAAGCCAGCCTGGCAGAGGCACATAATCCAACCCTGCCCTCCCACAGACGTTCCAGTAATAGAGCAACTCCCTCAGCAACTGCTTCATAATATCTGGAAGAATTCTGAAGCTGTACAGGTACCTTTCCCAATCTTCCACCAACATCAGTGGCCTTGGAATAATCTTCACTAAGTTCTACACGAGTTCTGTGGCCAGGACCTGGGTCCCCTGAACCTAAGCCCATTACCCTAATTGTACACATCCTAAGCAAATTTTTTTGAAAATAATGCAAACTCACCAAGCTTTTTTCAACCCTAAAGAGTTTAAGACTCAAAATAGTCTTCAAGTAACCCCCCCTTGTTTAGGGCTTCGTCTAACAATCCTTTTCTTCTTGAAAAATCCCCAATATAAATATGACTATATGAATGAGAAACATTTGCTCACATAAATAAAAGCTGCTTTGCCTGGTCCCTCATTAGTACAAATTCATTTGTCCTTTGTTTTCAGCTTCTGGGTGAGAGGAACAGATACAGGTTGTATTCATTACAGTCCTCGTTATGACTCTTGCTACAAGAACAAGATACCCTAATTGTAAGACAGATGAGAAAGACAGTGGCATCCTGTAGTATCGTGACCTTTCCAACATTTCATATTTTGACTTGCTGACCATTCCATCTGCTTGTTGCACACTGCAGGGAAGAATAGAATAGTCATGCATGACGGTAACTAGGAGGAAAGTTAACCCATTACTGTAAACCCATGTAATCTCATTAAAAGTCTTAGTTAGGTCCTGCCTTGACTCCTGCTAAACCGCCAGGGCTTAGCCTGCTTTTATGTTAATAGTGGCAAGAGGCATTTTTATGAAGATAGTAATATCTCTGAGATCTCATTCACAGATCAAGCTGCTTTTGTGAAAAAGCAATGATGGATTACTCTTCTGGGCAACACTTTGCAACAAGTGACAAATGATGTTTAATTCCTTGGCTATTCATTATCATAACACTAATCCATCTGGCATTAAGGAAGGAATAATATGCAAGCCTGTATTCTTTCTTTAGCAATGTAGTATAAATCTTGAATGGCTTTTGAGATCTTTTTATCAGCGATCCCCAGATACTTTCATATCACATACAATGCTGTAATATTACAGCGTCACTAATGTCTCAGAACTTTTATAACTTGACTTGAAGACTATGGCATCAAGTCCAGCAGATCAGACCTGACCTTTCTGTACCTTCCTACAGTATGGGCACTTGGTAACACCATTACTTCTCACTGGCTCTAGAAACTGATCCAAAATTTATTGGTGAGCATAAACATTTGCAAAACTACAGAAAAGAATATAAAACACAGGAATAATTGACAGCTCACATGAGAAAAGGTGGGAAAGAGACTGATGTAGGAAGTTATAATTGTAAGGCACAAGTTAGGACAAACAGCTGTAACAGTGACCGGAGCCATACAGTAAAAAGGTACATTTCTTTATTTAAAGCTGCAATTTCTTTTAGCAATACAAACAAACGATTACGACAAAAAAGATTTCAGATCAAAGATCTATACGCTTGTCTGCTTCCCCGAAAGGCTGACCAAGCTATGAAAGCAGTCTGAGAAGTGTCTCTCCGCAGAGAGGCATGGCCAAGCGCCAAGAATAGGAAGGAGATGGATAAAGGAACAGTAGGAACAGTCTCAGACTAGAGTAAGAAAAAACAAAAAAAATACAGTATAGAAGAAGTAAGGAGTCAGATATTTGAGAATCTAAAAAGTAACGAATGGAGCTGAATCTTCTGGAAAAACAAACAGGTAATCAATGGAGGGCTGAAAGAATGAGGAGATGGTTACAGCAGCACAGAAGTCACTCCGAGGAAGAGAAAGGGAAGCAGAGCTGGAGGAAAGCAATTGAATTTGAGATCCTGAATTTGAGATACTGGTGGCCCAAAGAGAAATATTCGATGTATAGTTAAAACACAGAACTGCAAAAGTGTGACTGGGAGGTCAAGAGGTAGATATAAAAGCAGAGAATATCAAAGTTACAATACTACCTTTGCAAGAATACATGTAGGAGTGTACATATCCACACAGGAAAACTGATGTAAATGTGACTGTCAAACCAAATAAACCTTAAAAAAAAAAAAAAACACAAACCAAAAAAACCCAAACAAACCAAAACAACACAACCCACAAACAAACACAGGCAACAGCCTGTTATTTTGGATTCTTAAAGTCTGCAAAAGCTACACCTTTCTAGTTGCTCTTTGCCTAACTGCTACTCAGTATGTAAATAACTCCAGTCATAAGGAATTAATAATTCATAAGCGTTGAAGTTAAAATTAATTCTCCCGTGTCTAATTTTCTTCTTTAAAAAAAATACTTAATACACAGTGGAAATGAAAATGGCTCAAGCAGTTTTACAATGGTTAAATGTATTCATGTTTTCTATAGTGCACTCTCTCTCTTTGTATGAGAACTGTTAAGTCTTATTAATATTATTATTTAATAAGATTAGTAAAAATTAAACTCTGCCATTTAAAAAAAAACAGAAACATGTTTCCTTTTGTTTACAGGTAATTAGGTAATTTTAAAGCGGCACACAAAAAGAAATTAATTAATTGGGGGGAGAGACTAGAGAGGAACAGATTGGTACTGCAAGAGTAACTATTAAAAGTCACATTGTGTTTCTTCATATATTTCAGTTAAATAATAGTACATATAGTACAGAGAATTTTAAGTGTTCAGAATTTTGCAAGTAGCTTTCCTGTGAAGTGAACCATTTAAATCTTGTTTTACAAATGAGGAAATGGACAGTTTGTAAGTTTTTCCCAGAGACGTTTCAGGTATGTTTATAAACCATATGTGGTGTGCCAGTGATAAAGCCAAGGCTGGAATGCAGAAACTCCTGGTCCTGAAGCAAGATGCAGTGTAGCATCTGCAATTATCTAAGGGACTAGTTCTCATGTGGCACATTTTGTTTCACTAAAAAGCCTTTGACACGTGATCAGCGTTGGAGTATATGACTTTCTGATGCTTACCATGTAGCAAATCAAGTGTATATGCAACTGCTGAGGGCCTGATCCTGGTTTCACCTAAACCACTGAAGAAGGATTCAACACAAGATTTTTGTTCTTGCACACAGCTTACAAAAGGAGCATCCAAATTAAATAAATCATCTACTCCAATATATACTAAGGAAAAAGCACACTGGGGGCAGCAGGACAAATTGAGAGAAACAACTGCAAGCAAAACACCCTCATACAGTAAGGTTTTCTGCAAATACATGAAATCATTGAGCTTAAAGAATTGAGGTGACAAATAGCACTTTTATGCCATTCTGACATAAGGGACTAAAATTTTTCAGTAGTAACAGACCAACCATTTACATACTCATGAGCAGGCAGGAGAAATTCAGATTGCATGAAGACTAGATTCCTTCAACTCTTTAAACCTCAATTCAGACAAGGACTTAACCATAAGTGGACACCGTGCCAATTCTTATTCATGAAAAACTTACATGTACAATTAAAGGCAATATACGTTTCAATACTTTGGTATTCAAACAAGGAGACCAGTCCGGCCCTGCTCTCTCCATCGCAGCTTGTAGCAACATCGCAGCTGAGAGGGGAAGGTTCTGCGCTGCACTGGGGTGGCTGTGCAATTGCATCCAGACCCTTCCCATTTTTCACCTGGTCTTTAATCTTGCTAGACTGTGCCTGAATAGTTCTTTCATTCATGTGTTTTGTAGGCCAAAGTACAAACTAATATTCTCAGTTGTCCATCACTGAACCGCTTTAAGGGAAATCCCTTTCATTCACTGCACGTTGCCTCGGCCTCCAAGGTAGAGGGACACATGCTTCACCACCCATCAAGACCGTCGGGCGTGTTTCACTTACGCACTGAGAAATCATATTGACTCTGGTGGGTCATACTAGCAACTCCTGGTCAGTTAAAGGTAACTCCTGAAGCTTGAATCATCACACTCTAGTTTTTGTGTTGCAGGTTTTGCTGTTTATTTCTTTTCGGGGTGTGGGGGAAATCACAAGAAACCAGGGAAATATTCCAGCACTTGAGCCTGGCAGTAATCTCTCTTAATACCCAAACACAAGCGGGCATTTATTAAGTTGCTCTGTCAATTGAATATCTGCAGTCAACCAACACCGAAAGCTGGTAGCAACATGTTTGAACACCACTAGATACCAGTATTTCCCCTGAAAAATGTATTTAAAAATACAGTGTGAGAGGGTGATAAGTTATGTGAAAGTGCTATGTCAAAGAGTGTTCAAGAACTTGCACATTATTAATTTCACATCCCTACAGAACACCCAGATGTGGTCAAATTACAGATAAAACTAATGACAGTAACTCATTAGGTTGTCAGAGAAAGTCTGTGATAGTAATAGATTAGAATACAAAGCCATGCGAGTGCCCAAATGATACGAAAGACATCAGGGTGCAGAGTATGAGCTGTATAACTTGATAATATTATAAAATATATCATTCTTTCAGTCTCAGCTTAGTAAACTATAGCCAGGTGAAGAAATCTGAAGAAAGAAAGATAAGTCTGAAGAAATAAAACGGACGGACCTCATATCTTCATATTGCGTGTCATGTAGTGCCTTTCATCCAACGTTTTGCTATTTACCATTATTAACATGCCATTTGTGCTGGATCATCCTCAGTCAAGATAGTAAATGTCAGTTTTTGCCTGAAAGACCTTTACATCCTTGCTATGAAATACGAGTCAATTGGTCACACTGATTTAAAGAAACACAGGAATAGTCACATTGTCTTGAAAATTCATTTTTAGTATTTCTACCTCTACTACCTCAATTCACCTGTAGTAATTACAGTATTTTGTCATTAATAACTTTGCTGCTACAGAATTAGAAATGTAATTTTCAAAATTAGTCAAATAGTACAAGATTACAAATCCACTTTCAGCTATTGGAGAAACATGAACACTGCAAGTTTGCAGCATTTTTTTAAAAAGGATTTTGCTCCACCAGTACCATGAACTTGGAAGTTCCTGCAAGAAAAAGTCAAGTCAGAAGCATCTACAATGCTATATATAATTTTTAAGATAGTGCTTGCCCGCTCCCTAATCTAGAAGACAGTTTTTGAATTTCTGATAAGATATTTTAGCTTAGGCATGGCCACCTTTCTTTAAGGGAACCGAGAGAGTGCTTTCTTTGCTTAACGCTTTCAGTGCTGATAGACTGCTCACCTCTCTCCTGACATTGTAGTTCCCGAAAGAGAGATGACACTCAAATGAATCAGTGTCTGAGGATTCTTAACCACGGCTATATTTCTTAGGTGTACCTGGTAGAAGTCTATCAGCATTAGAGAAGTTAATTAGTCAACTGAGAGCTGGAATCTCACCAGGCTAATTTTTGCTGTCAGGGATAATGATAGATTTTTCAAGCCTTAAACCAACAATTGGTGCAAAAGATCAACTCACTAATGATTATCAATTAGTCGTGTGACTGTTGACTTCATTTTTCTGCCTTTGAAAAACATGTCATGCTCATTCAACAACAGCCCACGCCACCTGTATTTTGCAGCTGTGAAAATACAGATATTCTAAATAAATCCCCAGAGACACCAGAGCTAAATGCTTTTTGGTAAATAGTAAATGTCTTACCATTGTAATGTTATTAACTGTGTTCATTTGTCTAGAAAAAACACAGTGCAGCATTCATAACTGCAGAATAATCCAAACATTTCTGACAATAAGTTAAATCATTCATTGTAATAGCTTATAGCTATCTTCACACAAGAATTAAAGACAAGACTTCAGTTAGGAAACCGAAGGGTACCTCTCAGAGCCAATAAATATTACAACTCCTCTCCAATAACCATGAGGGTATCACGTACATACATCTGTAATTGCAGCAGTAGCAGAGGTGGTGGAAAGGCTCTATAAACGAGGGTAACACTCTTCAGAGAGCAAGACAATAAAATCAGCTAAAGGACATTTAACATCATCCCAATTCAACGCTGCCTTTAGTTTAGTGTTTTCTCTCACAGTGAATTTCACAGTTCAGTGGAAGAGTCCAAAGCATCACCCCACTACGTAGTATCAGCAACCACAAGCCAGGAAGCGATGGGACCTTCTGAAAGTCTTCTTCATAAATAAGCGTAAGTTGATCCGAAGTAAACAGAAGCTTCCATTCCCACAACAAATTCTCAAAATGGTATCCACGCTCGCCCTGACACTCCCACCCCATCAGCAAAGGCACCAGTTGTGCTAGTAACAGCAATGCTTTTAGCAAAGTCTCTGCTACTAGAAACCTAATGAGAATCAAATTGAATTTTTACCCTTCCTTCATGTTTAGTAGTGTAGGTTATTAGCAACAGAGACATGGAGATAATACCACAGCACGTGACTGAAAATGCTGAGCACCGAGAACTGTTCTTTGTACGTGCTCGAGCACAGACTACAGACCCAGGTTCATGCTGGGAACAGTACAAACGCTTCTTGATTCCTAACCCTTGCAGCCCATTTTACCATCCTACCAGACCCCTCAATGACAAATCTCAGCTCAGGGCAGCTTAGCACCCTTTAACGAGTTTCTCAGCCTTGCATGGGAAAGGCAGTCGTTTCACATCAGAAGGAATATGTTCGCTTCCATCTCTCTCCAGCTGTTACTGATGGATACAGAAGGTCAGGCTGTGTCCTGAACACCTCCTCCGCTGACATCCATGGCCACAGCCACTCTGCCTTAGCCCTTAATTACTTGGGAACGTAACAGAAAACCCAAGCATCAGTACCTGAAAGCACAGCATGAGGCTGACAGATCTGTTTCCCAGATCTCGCAGCAAGGAAAAGGAACTTTGCAGATGACTGCAACAGGACCGGCCAGAAGCTTTGAAGAGGATGGCAATACGTTGCAACAAGCCTTTTAGAAAATTTTAGAAAGACTACTATCCAGACACTACAGAGCTCCTGTTAGGTGAATAGCAACACACGTACAGATCTGTTTTGCCTTCCCAAACTGTCTAGAGAAAATGACTTTTCTAGAGAACCTATTAATTATTTTGGAAAGAAGATAATTTTAAACATTCTGTTAAAATAAGTTCTTTGCCATTTCGTTCAGAGAACGAAAATTGACAAAACTAGTCACCGTGTTACAGATGGAAAAACAGAGGCTTTGGGAAGCTGAGCAACTAGTTTAAGTTCCCCTCGAATATCACTAATACAGAAAGGAACTCAGTTATAACACTATTTCATTTATCATTAAAACCCAAGTAATTGATATACATAGAAAAGATGTTTAGGACTTAGTTTATTAATTTTAATAACTAGTTTTATTCTTGTTCAAGTGTTAAGAATTTATTTAAAAGGCATTAAAAAGAATTATCCCTGCCAATAACAATAATAAAATACCTTTTAGAAGTCAGAAGAAAACGGTACTTTTAGCTAATTTAAAAAACTCCAAAATGCCAGATATATCATGAAACTCCCTCTGAGACACTGAACGTCACTACCTAAGCAATATCGTACCATACATAAAGCCTTGTTTGTACTGCCCCACCAGGCCGTGTCCGTACTCCGTTTCCTAAAGGCTTTCTCTAACAGCTACCACTTCTTCCTGTCTGTCCTACATCTCTTATTGCTCTTCCCCAATGCCTCTCTTTTCTCCTCTATGTGTTCATCTATTCCTTCAACTTGCCGTCTTCAACTACCTGTTCCCTGTATTTTAAGGCCCTGCTCCAGAGCGTGCAAGTGCTAAAGCTTCTCCGTGAATCAGAGTTAAGGACTGTTCTGGCGTCATTCTAAGTAAAAGCTAAAATTTAGAATTAAGAGAAAATGAAGTCATAATCGCAATACTGATAACCTGGCATGAGAAAACTGACTCTGAAAAGCCGAAGTCTGGGGGCACTAACGCAATGTATACCAGCATGTAGGAAAACGATGAGGTGATCTTAAATAAAAGCATAAGGCTTGGTTCCACCCTTTACTGAGAGTGGGGCTCCGTTCAGTATGGGAACCTACATGTGCAAAATTCATAAGGTTATATCATTTTTAAATGATAAGCTTTGGAACCTTGGTATTTGATCAGCAGTTTCCGAGCCTCACCAAATCACAAGTTTCCCCTCAGAATGGGATCGGCTTATTTACTTATTCAGTAACAGCAGCTGAATGGATGGTGCAATTTCCTCATCCCGGCAGCTGGCACATAGAGAAAACCACCAAAGCCCATGACAGCTCTAATAAAAATCTCAAGAACCAATACTGCCCCCACTTACAAAAAGCCTGTGAGGGCCAATCCTCCAAAGATGTCGAAAAGACACTACTCACTCAGAATGGGAGTTGTCAGTATTTAGCAATTCCAAAGGAAAAAGTGAGAAAACTCCACCCAACCCCTATCATTAATATACTGTATTTCTGTATGAAATACCACAAGGAAAGCTGATGTTAAAAGTATTTTTTTTTTAATTACTCTTTTCCCCAATTTCCTACTTAGAAAAACAATTTTCAGCGATCTTTAAATTACCAGTAGTAAAGCACAGGCTGGACTGCAACTATTCCTTATTCAGTTCCTAACTTGAGACCAATAAATCTTATATGTGGTACTTAATTCGGTTTGCCAGAGTTCCTATGTTGATTTGTTTCATCAACTTTTAATTTTATTTTTTATTTAGAAAACACACTCTTAGGAGCAGAGATTACATTTCAGTTTATGTCCACATGGAAAAATATGATTCCACCCTAATTAGGGACTTCCATCCTAATTGGGGACCCAAATTAAGTAACCTTTGTTTTATTTGTGTTTTTTTAAAAGCAGGCAAATACAGTAACCTGAGCAATAAACGTAGCAGTGCCAGTGGCATACTTCAATTTGTAACTTCCAGAAAGCCACGTGTGTGTTTCAGTAACAGGACATGCTGTAATGGGGCGCTTTTTTTTTTAATTATTATTTTTTTTATTCACATTAAATCTGAAGCTAGGCTAGACGGCACATCATATGGGACGGGGGAAAAGAAAACTTCTCGTCACTGGAATTCTGTCTCAGTGGGGGCTGAGAGCTTGGATGTTCTTTGGTTATTGCTATGCTGAGTGCTAAGATGGCTGTTAAATATTTTATCAGCCAAGACTCAAACCAAGAAATGTGCTGAAAACAAGGGTTGAA
>JAHREF010000217.1:10827619-10840974 GCA_033628625.1 Charadrius hiaticula
CCCCTTCCACCCCCCACCCCCCCCCCGGCTTCTTCTATTGATGTTTCTCTCAAATATCTCCCCCAAAGCAGCTACTCTGAGGGTTTTCTTTTCCACAGCAGCAGCTGTGGTACAGCGCACTTTATAAGGGCTGACAGTTAACCGAAGTAAACATAAGGACACAGCAGCATTAGGGATGTCAGTCTGCAAATAGAATTTCGTTGTAATTCTCTGCGTGAGGTCTGGGAGCAGCCGATGGCTGAATTAAGAACAGCGCTGTTGCAGATTTTATGAGGCTGATGCGTGTGACTACCCTCCCTCCCTCCCTCTGTCACACTAGGGGCTTGGATGAGGGAAAATCATGTGATTATCTGTGCACGTATGGGTGCATGCACAGCCAAATGCATCTCTCTTCTCAGGTCCTTGCTTTTCCTTTCTCCCCACAGCTCTTTTCAGTGACTCCCTAACACCGCACACACTGACGTACTTGCCGTGGAAGGGCACAAGAACTAAGCAATGTTCCTTTCCTGCCTCTCAGCTCCCTTTCCCTCCCCTGCAAACACCAGAAAGCCCCTCTTAAAATCCTTTTTCTGCTGTAAACACTAACTTCCAGCCACGAATTTATCTGTGCTTTGCACTCTGTGGTTTGCTCTGTCATCTGCTAATCAGAGTTTTTACCACCATCTGCAGCACTGAGCTGTTCCTGTGGTTTCTCTCTGCCATTTCTAAGCATCTGACAAATAAATCACATTTGATCAGTGGATCAAACATGAGATATACGGGCACTGCATTCCGGCTTAGTCTTTGTTTTGGGGCATTTAAGCGACAGATGAGTTTCTCCTCACACGTATCTGCCCATGAGGAAACAGCGCGAGCCCTGGTTGAGTTTTGAAAGCATTACAGGGAGATGATGGAGAGCTGAGGTTATCCTGAAACCAGAGCAGTCTGACTCTGACACAGCCCGGTCTGATAAGAGACACAGAGCAGAGCCTGGACTGCGCCTGGAAAGGGTCCATCTTTGTTTCATGAGGTGGAGCCATTTCGTTAGAAGTTGATGGGTTTAGATAAGCAAAAGAGGAGAGGCAGTGAAGCACCGTGCTCAGCTGTGTCGTCTCTCCATTTATCACAAGTCCTGGGCTGGGAAAATGTCTGCAGCCGAGGCCATGTTAGACTTCCTCTGAAATCAGAAATATTGATTTTTTTTATTTTTTTTTTTCCCTAGCGATACTCTCCCCTTCGCTTCCCGCCTCTCGCACGGGGGCAGAGCAGCTGCAGCCCACCGAACGGTGGGAACGGCTTTCGCATCTGAGCCCATTAGTCACCAGATGTCACCTTCTGCTGCCAGCGCCTCCAACAGCCCGGCAGACAATGTCCCATGCATGCTGAACATCTGAATGCCGACTCATTCAATAACGTGGACAGCTCGGTGGCTTACAACGACAGACATCCCCGGCACCTGACCCCAAAGCCATGTTGACAGTGACACCTACAGCCGGCAGACACGGGCGGCCCCAGATTGGCTAACGGGGGGCTTTTCTCTATCCCTCTTTTTTTTTTTGTTTTCGGGTTGTTTTTTGTTGGGTTTTTTTTCCCCCCCTTTTTGATTTAAAGAAACACCTCTCTTCTGAAGATGTAATTGATTTTATTCACCGGAGGAAATACCAGCTTCTCTATCGATTTCTACATTTGCTGAATTTATTTTGTTTTCTCCTCCGTGTGATACCATAAAGTGTTATTAAAAAGGTGGTGCATATCAAACAGAAAATTATTTGTTTCCCCCTAGAAAGACTCTTTTTTTTTTTTATAAACTACCGTATTTTCAACATTTCAGCTCAATTGCAGGGAGAGAAATTATTTAGCATCCACAGCCATTATCTGGCGCTCGTTAGCAAGTTGTTTATGGGGCTGCAGAAGGCAGGGTAGAAGGCTGCTGCGCAGCCCGCGAGCACGTTCTTCTCCCCATTAACAATTTCTTTTATCGCCTCCACCAAGCTCCCCCATCATTTCACTACAAAGGGCCAAGCAGTCATTAGAATAAGATTTTCAGTGGTATTTTAAACAGTACAAAAAATCCCAGAGACAAACATCTGTGAAAACGAACAGTGCCATAAAAAATGGCTTTAATAAAGCTCTGCTGAGCTAAATGGAGGAGTGTTTTCATGGGGTTGTGTGAGAGTGTTATACTCTACAATCAAAAACTGTTTAAAAATTTACTCACAGTGCAACAGACAGCAGTGTCACTACAGTTGAGTAATTGTTTAAGTATTTCTAAGGTGAAACCAACAACAAAAAAACCCTGAGTAGAACAGACTTCAGTGGGAATTTTAGGTGTTTCCTGGAAAAGCAGAAACAGTGCTGTGTTAGCAACTAAGGTTCACACTAAAGGTAAAATTTAGAGGAGGCCTAAGATAAACTTTAGAGGACAGATGTGAGAATTAGAGTGCTTTAAAGCAAACCAGAAATGTAAGTTAAGCCTATGTTTTTACATATAACTGAAATAACACTGCATGAAACAGAAATATTTTCAAAAACCTGAGGAAGAAACATTTTTAGTTTCTTCGAATGCATGCCTTGACACTGAAACAGCCCCACGTATTTTTTATGAATTTTCAGTAAGCTAATTTCCTCTGGTCTCCTTTTTCTTTCTGTTTTGGACCTGTGTTGTTGGGTGGTGTTTTTTTTTTAACCTGACAAAAAATTTTAACATTAATTATGATCCTACAGAAAATAAAGGATATTTTGCCACTGTATTCAATAGGCTAGCACTCTACTCCTAGTCTTTTAGTAAAATACAGGGAGTTAAGCAAAAATTTATTCTGCAATAAAGGAAAACAGAGTATTTTAAAACAGACAGACAAATAACCATAATAAGGAATGCCTTTTAGTAATGCCATTTTTGCAAAATGTTGATTCTTGAGAATGCCTTTTTTCTATTTTTACTATATGTATGTGTGTATATATATACACACACACGTGTACACACACAAAAAAAATGCTTTTTCTGTATGATCTTTTACAATAAGGTCTGAATAACAGTTTTTAGATTTAGGCATGCTGTGAGATTCCTGCTGCCGCTGCTGCGTGTATTGCTGCAGGTAAGATCAGATACCTTGTGGCACTGGGACACAAAAGACGGGAGTTCCCTATTCAGATGCTCCGCTTTCAAAATGGGACTGTTATTGAAATTTTGTGCTTGAGCCAGTTTCACCGTTCAGAATCATCTCCTCTAACTCGCATACTTCATAATTGGATCTGCATATAGCAGGGAGTTTAATTATAGAGCTCTTCTTTTCCCAGGGAAGCTTAGCATCCACATCATCCTAGAACTGGAGTGCTGCATGTGCTTATACGTTACGTTCTAACACGGATGGGAGAGTATTCAGTCTACACAGTTCAGGAGGTTATTGGTATTTTTTTCCTGTGCATGTTATCCCATGCCAGAACAACACTGTGGCAACACTTTGGTCTGCTCAGCCCCAAGCTGTATTTTATAAAATGCTAACAGTAATATTAATGCTTTATTACAATGTATACTACATTTTTAGTATAGAGCTCAAAAGGATGCATCTCTATGTAGAACGTCAGAAAAATTAGGCCCCTGTGGTCTGCAGTGAAACACCTGAAGTTACTAGAATCTCTCTGAAAGTTAGAAAGAAAAGTATTTCCAAAATCCCCCAAAATTCAAGACTCATTTCTAAAAACAGCCATTAGAACAAGTGTTTATGGACACAGAACCTTAACCATCAAGTAACTACCTAAAGGTGCTGGGCACGTACAAAACTAACGTACTTAATAGCATGTTGAACTCAAACATTATTAAGTTCAAACGTAACATCCAAAGTGTTTAGAAAATACTTTCAAACCATTAAGAACTGCCATTTGTAAGACTTTGGAATCTGGAAGTGCTCCATGTAAAAAGCTGTTACGCTTTATTATCAACACACCTCAGAACTTAATATACCAGGCATTTCAACACACAGCATGCTGAAATTTGGCATTTTCTTTTTGCGCTTAAACGTTATTGAATGGTAAGCAGTGTAAGGAAGAAAAAGAAAAATCTAGCAGGAAGGTCGTTTTCAAAACTAAGAATCTGAATTGTTGATGTTGCTGGTCAAAAGGTACCCCAAACCATGTAAAATTGATTTTGTTTTTAAGCACTAATGATCAAAGTCCAGGGCAGCCGCTCAGAATTAATGATTGGTTGGGTGGAGCTGATTCCATTAACCTCCGGTGCATATTAATTCCTAGGACTACCTTCCATCAAGGTCATTAGTGCTATTAAAAGCCAAATATTTATTACACAGTTGTATGTTTGTGTGTGCGCTTTACGAAAGACTTTCAGCAGAAATGCTTGGCTTTCACTTGTCTAGGTCCCAGGGATACTCTCTACAACTTGAAAGAACTCCCTCAGAGTATCATCACATTTTTTTACCTTGTCTTGATTCAAACTAATTTACGGATTGGGTTCTCATATACCTAAACGTAGACAAAATGTGCACTTACGCTCTGTAGTTCTTGTTTGTACTAACATGCATAGGAAGCAGAGACTCTCTCAAAGCCTTTCTCAGTTGAGAGGCAGCACTTACATCTCCTTCCACCTGAGCCTGGAGCCCAGTGCACAGGTTTTCTTGGACTTTTATCTCAAGGACATAGCAGGGAGTGGTTCCAGCTTGTAATGAGCACCCTTTGGCTCCCACCTCCCAAGAACAGAGATCACCACTCATGTTGGAGCTGCGGTCTCATTTGGAAAGCAGTAACTAGGTGGTGGTCAGAAGGGGTTTTCTGAATTCCTCTGCTCACATTGCCTATCATAGCTCCATGCTAACATCAGAAGGGTCTGATGACAGAGGCTGAGGGCCTCTGTAGCCCCACTGGGTCACACAAGGTCAAAGATTGAGCTCACATCAGGCCAATGAAGCACGCCCCGAAGAACAGAGTAACTGTTTCTTTATTAACTCATCTTACCTTGAACACTTACACAGCCTCCATTACGAGACTAAGCGGCAAAGGCTTTATATCAGATAAAGTAATAGAATCAATATTCGAAATAGAAGCATGAACTAGTTTTAATTGGTGACATCATATAAATCCACCCTATGTTTCTTTTTTGCAGCTTTCTTGTTCTCGTGAAACAAAGCATAACTGAATTATCCATTTGGGATAGCGTAGCATTGATTTAGATGTAAAAGGACCCAGGCTGGCAATGAGATAATTAAGTACTACGCTCATCTCTAAGAGCAGCCCTCCGATATGTCTCAAACCTGTTATATTTTGCTACATGTCCTATAAAAGCAATCTTACAAAAGGCTGAAGAAAAAAGAATGGCAAAGTATCATTACACCTTTTATATATCCCGAGATATTATTCAGTAATGTAAATAATTTATTTCCCCCCCCCCCAGCCCACCCTTCGATCCCTGCTGTTTGGAGATGCTTACTACTAAATGCTCTTATTTATGTTTTGGCCACATTAAAACATACTGGCTTTATCTTTACATCTTTTTTCCTGAAAAATCTGTTCAGTCGAAAGGTATTTTCCAGCTATACCGTGATGCCAACAGCCTAGGAGTGTTATACATTTTATAGCGATACATATTTACAGCTGTCCTCAGAATGCCTTTTGCAGTATGAAAGTACCGTGAGATGGCTTTATTTGAGTAATGCCATGACTTTCACTTCTGTCTTTTGAAAGGGAAAACTAACTTATATACTTATCTTCCCAGAAAAAACACAGAGCATGTAGGATGCGAGCCTGAAATGGACCTCCTTATTCACTGATTCCAGTCCCCTGCTATCAGCAGCATCATATCATCTCCTTGGTAATTTCTTGCCCCTGCTACTCTAATTAAAAGGCTATTCCAAAGTCCGACTCCTTCAATGGCAAGGAACCTTCTTCTAATTTCCAACCTAAAATTTATTCATTTTCAGTTTATACCCATTTGTTCTTGTGCCTGTCCTTTAGACTCAGTAGCTCATCTCTTTTCCCTCCCTGTTTTACCTACCTCCATGTTCTTTGATGTATTCATAGACAGCACTCTGATCCCACTTAGCTTCATTTTCCTAAGTTAAATGAGCAATCTCTCTTCAGTCTCTTCTCATAAAACAGGCTTTTCATTAACCTCATAGCAACTCTGTGTACCTGTTTCATTTTGAGTTCATCTTTCTCAAACATAGATGAACAGACTTGCACCCCGTGTTTGAGGTGGAGTCCGACCGTAACGCTGCACTACTGAACTAACGCTATTCAGTGTCAAGTGGAGCTACTTCATTTACCAAACTCCAGGACTGTGTGCTTGCTCCCCCCACAGCTGGCTGTATACTGAAGTGATTGACTAAAATGCAAGTCTTCCTCTTCCTCCACCATTTCCAGCTCATGGCCTCAGCAATAGAAAATAAAGTTTCTATAAGCAGAAAATAGAAAGAATAAAATACCTGCAAAATTTCTTTCTGTTACTAGCCCTTCACTGTATTCTCTTAGAAACCAGTAACAGTTAAAAAAAAAAACAAAAACAAAAAAACCCACACAAACACAAACAAATGTAATGTTAGTACCCAAAGTCTTGGTGCATTCATTGCCCAACATTCCCTATTCCACACATATGTAATAGTAATTAATTACATATATTCATATTTCCAGTATCAGAATGCAAAAAGTCTAACGCTTAGAAGGTTTTACTCTCCAACCAACGTGGATGCTTCAGTGTATCAGACAGAAAAAAAAAAAAACAACCAAAACAAAACTGCTCTTGATTCTGTAAGCCACAACATTCCCTTTTGTAATTAACTATCAACTAAGTATTAAAAAGGACTTGCCCATTTCACTGCCTACAATGACACAACGGAGTCCTTAATTGGGAGACCCTAATTTTCTGAAAGTTTGTTTCTGGCAATGTTACAGCTCTGAAAGAGAGGGAGTAAGTTTCATCCATATGTATTTCCATCATTTCCGTAACCAGATTGCCCAATTGCAGCTACTAGGTTAGCAGCACCCTCACAGACATTTTATCCAGCAAAGCAGCCCACCAGTGTTAGCGCTCCTCCCAAAGCATGTTTGTTTCTCAAACACCTTGGGATATATTTGTCATTATTTGCAATCTTGAGCTTGGCTACATGACCTGCAAACGGCTCAAGCTTAATTTCTGTACGCAGGCTACCTGTATCACTAAAACTAACAATGGGAAAAGAAACCATCACTAAATTGTCACACTGAACGCTTGTGGGGCTTGGGCAGTTTTGGGGGGAGGAGGGAGGAATAGCAGTTTGTTGGGTCCTTTGTAAGCTAAATCAAGCACCGTAACTGACACCGGGAGAGAAGCAATTTTATCCCAACAGAAGAACCGGTGCAGGTTTCTTTCATCTCAGAGCAATGAATGAGACAAGCAGCAAATTGTACCCACAACTAGAATCTGTCACTCACCATTGATTTCCTGTGCTCCTCGGGTAGCACCGCTGTGGCCAGCGTGAGATTGCACGGTAACAACCTGACCCCTTTATGTCAAATAGAAAATTTAGCTGGTGGGCTGCTCTGAAGTTTGCAGCCAAACAGAACTTCTCAGTGCCTCTGTTTTTTTTTCTGGTTTAGTCAGACATCAGGTTGTACACCCAGAGAAAGCAAAGAAACTGCCACGTAAATTAAGGATATGCAGTTGTACAGATTTTTAAAAGATAAGGCAATTCTTTAAAATTATAATAAAGAATATTAAAGCTCTCTGCATGTAAAGGGTGATTTGTTAAAAATACAATCTCTGAGGGCGAAAAAAAAAACCCTTTTCATTTTGTCAGTGATTCACAGATACCTCAACAATAAAACCTGCATGCTATTTAGTAGTGATGTAATTGGGAAGTAATTGTTAATATTTCACAGATGCTGCAGAACATTCAGTTCTGCTTCTTCATAAACAAATTAAGAATGAGCAAACTGACTAAGAACAGGAATACAAACATTCATTCTCGTTAGTAAGGTCTGAGCATGAATGTGATGTCTTTGCTATGAGAACTCCTCCTGTCTAGAGAAAAGTTAGCAAAAAAAAAATCTTTCATCTCTCTGACAACTATTCAAGAATAAACGATTTTTTCTTTCTGTAATTATGGCGGTACCAGACAAAATCCAGAAGTCAGCTAATACATGGAGTGCTGTCCTGTTAAAAGCCTTCTAATATCAATTTAGCATCGCTGAAATATCAAAACAATTTCATCATTATTCCACAACTAAAATGATGAAAATGAGGGAAAAAATCAAACTGAATCAGAACAAATTATTCTAACCGAACACACGCTCAGCAAGGGACATCTTTATAGCCATCTCCCTTGCAAGTGAAAAACAGAACACGAACTTCTACAAAATCCTGTCATAATCAGCCAAAAAAACCCCATAGTCTCATTGATTTTTAACTCCCTGAAAAAGCCTTCCTCAACTCCCAGTACATTTTTGGCCAGAGACAGCACGAGCTATTTAGAGTATGAGGTAAATTATAAGCCCATATGAACCAACGTGCACCAATTGCCTTATCCAAGTGTAGTTCTACAGACAGAGTAACTAATCGCAACACAGTAGAGTGATTTGGTGCCATTCCATAGCATTGTACTCAATCACATATTATGGAGGTGGGATCAACTATACATCAACAAGTATTACTGAAGTCTTCATGTTATTTCTTTATTTTCTTACAACAGCATGTAGAGGCCACAACTAGTTTGTAAGAACCCACATATGTACGTAAGAAAGCTAGTGTCTGTAATAACTTAGAATTTAACTGAGCTAGACAAGCAGGGCTTCGGAAAGAAATCTCTTCAACACCTCAGGAAAGAGAGAGATTTCTTGAATATCTGTACCAAAACAAGTGAAATTTGGAAGGAAATATCTATTTAGGCACTGTGAACACAAAACAATGAGAACAGAATATCTGACAGACAGCACAAGGAATCCCTATGTATTCAAGTGGCTCAGTACAAAAAGAAAAAAAAAAAGAAAAGAATGAAGGAATTGGGATCAGCCTTCTCTTTTTGCCATTGTAGCCTCTCTTATCTGTGGGCTTTCTGCTGCAATTTCAGCAGCTGCCCCCCAAGGATCAACAAAGTCCAGCAGCTTTCAGGTGGAGCTACAACACAGAGGGCAAGCAGAAAACAGATTTTTACTTTAAATACCTGGTTCCCTGAGGCAATCCTGAGAAGACAACAACTATATTTATGATATTGTAGCCCTCCCTGAGCTCACCAGTTACATTCTATTCCCGGTGGAAATTTAATCACTGATTTTATGAAGTACAGGATCAGCCACAGAGCATCTCATCTCTACGTAATCTAAAAAGAAGCCCTGTAGACAGGTTTTCAAACAAAGAGCTTGTATGTCCTTGTCAGTAAGAGCCTTATCGTTCCAGTAACAGCTTAGTTCACGAGTCCCTGCAACAGCAGAGACCTCAGGTACTGGTGTGGTAGAAGCAGTTTCATTCATTTTCAGGGAAGGCTCAATACAATGGAATAACAGAGTGGCTGAGGGTGGAGGGGAACTTTGAATATTGTCTAGTCTAAGCACCCCCTGCTCAAGGCAGTGACATTTTCCTTCTTACAGTTCTCAGGAACCTCCCCTGATTGCCAAGACCTTTCAAAGACAGTCAAAAGTGGCTTCGCAATGACATCAGCCAGCTTCCTCAGCAATTGTGGCTGTATCCTATCAAGTTCCATGGATTTATTTAAGTCCAGTTTATTTAAGAGTTCCATAACATCATTCTCCTCCATCAAGGGAAAGTCTTCCACGCTCCACGCTTCCCCACCGGTTTCAGGGACCTGGGATTCCTGAACATTAGTGTTAACACTGAAGACCAGGGCAAAGAAGGCACTGAGTACTGCAGCCTTTTGCACGCCCTTTGGTATAGCAAATACACTGTGATCTGAGCGCTTTCTCTTAAGAAATTTTCTTCACAAGGACAGCTCGCTCCAGAAAAAGCAGTCAAGCCACTCAGTAAGGCCTGGAGGAATTTGTGCAGGGAAATACAAGCTGCATCTTTACTTTTAAACAAAACTCACCACGGAGTACTTAGCTGCTCCTTCACTTTCCCTTTCAACATCTTTCCCCGCTAAGTGCTCTGGTCTTTTCAGCTGCTTTGTCCTGTCCTCTCAGTGGAGCAGTCTGTTGCTCATATCCTTGACCTGGCCTCTTGCTGATCCTCCTAGCTTGCAGGATATTGTCAGTGACTAATGACTATAGCAGTGCAATAAGAAAACAACAGGGAGGGGAAACACAATGAAACCACCAGTCAGTCCTCCACCAGACAAGAGAGCGCAGCATTTGGAATGGTGCAGCTCCTCTGATCCTTCTCCCCACCAAAAAGCTGCACCTCTTCAGCATTGGGGGCCATAAAATTTCCATTGCTCTGATTCTTCCCAGCCACTTTCCCCTCATATTTTGTGTGTGTGTGTGGATTTATTTCTTTTGTGAATCCAATGCTAAGGATCCGTGCCTGACTGACAGCCTAAGAGGCTATAATCCCGTCTGCTGGGGGTCCTGGTTTTTTTTACACACGTATATATACGTATATGAAAAAAATATATACACATAAACACACACACATATATGGTAAGCTTCTAGAACGATGTTTCCTCCATCCCAACTCACCAGTACGCTTACCAGGAGCACTTGTGATGGCACGGGGTGCTTTAGACTTACTTGTCCTCACTGAACTTAGGATATTCCAGTTGAAATTTGTCAAAAATAATAACAAAGGCCTAACTGAATTTTAGAGGTTTTATTAAAGGGGATGCTGTCAGCTGTAAATGGAGCCTCCATTCATGCAAAAAAAAAAAAAGTTAGAAAACAACAGGCCTTTGCTTCCACCTGTCTGCACCATTCATTCACGAAATAAAGAACAAAAGTCAAATGGAAAGAGAAATGGACTACTGACACTCCTTAAAGTCAATTATACAGTTGGGAGAACAGAGGGGGTTTTGGTTTTGCAGTCAAATTAAAAAAACAAATAAAAAAATCAGCTGGTAGAGTATAAGAGAACTAGGTCAGTTCAAGTCTTCAAATACTTATTTTGGATTGGTCAGAAATATTTTGTTAACCACAAGCAGATGTCTGGTTTTATCTGCAGTTCTGTCCTTTTATTTAACTTTAACTCATCTAAATCAGCTTTTAAGGAAAAAACCTCAAACATAAAACCCACTAAAATGAGAAGTCAAAGTCACGTTTACCAATAATCACAAAATAATGTCACGTGACCACTGCTTCTCACACCCATTCCCTGATCCACTAAATTTGCATGGCTTGTTTTCATTCACTAAAACTGGCAGCATTTCTCAGATTTGCCCCTAGAGCCAAGGCTTTAGCTCTGCCAAAACACAACTTCTGTAGAGATGCATTGTCCTCTACATTCTAACCTCCACTTTTTTGACTTGCACTAAATATAGCAGTTTTGCACAGAATAGCGTAGTATGACTGTTTTTACACCATCTCTTAACACCTTCTTTTATCCTCTTCTACCTGTCATAATCTATGGGCCAAATATGTTCTATAGGGAAGAAGTTTTCTTCACAATTTATCTACATAGAACCTTTCCTAAGTCCATGTTCCTCAAGTTACAATTCCCTAAAGCAACTTTTCCCCAAATAACAGAACGCTATGTTCTTCCCAAAATATGAAGTTATAATTCTCCACCTCTTCTTCATGTGAAGTCTTCTGATATCCTGACACTCCAGCCTCTCGTAACTCTTTCCTCTTGCTGTTTATTTTCCACAAGGTGGAAACTACCTGGTTTAGCCCCTTTTCTTACCAGCATTAGTCTCAACAAGGCCTCCATGGGAATTAATTCTCCTTAATTACAGTGTCACAGACACAGGGAGGGAGAGCTACAGATCGCAACAGTCATAGAAACAACCAGCACTTCCAGGCGTTCATCTTTGGGCATATATTAATTTTTTTTTCTTACGAAACTCTTTTTAGCACAGTTTTGAAGTGCAGCCGTTGTTTTCACCTCAAGGAGTGACCACTAGACTTGTAAGGCATTTTACATGACACAGACCCTTTTCCTCAGAATTTTACACTAATTCGACTTTTCAAATTTCAACTCCTAAGAACTTTATCACTTAAGAAAAGGTGGTACAGATGAGCTTACGCATTATCTGAGCGCCCACAAATCAGTCCCATTAAATAATACTGTCTTTTGGCTTAGAAATTTGCCTAATTTAATCAATTTTGGAAATCAGACTGATGCGCTTACTTGATCTTTTTCACTTCTAATATTTTCCCTGTCATTATCCTATATTTTTCTTCTGCCTGTTCCTGTCACATCATCCTACAACAAGCCAGAAACGTATTTTCTTTACAAGAAAAAAGTTCTATTCTATTATATCACTGCATTTAAAATGGTTTTAAGCACAGGAGAAAGCAAACCTTGAATAAAACCCATATTGACAGAGAAGCGCAGCTAAGCCACGTATTGCATGCTGCTAGTTTTCTATAAGGCACCAGACATTAAAGTTGAACTTTTGCCTGGATGCTGTCATTTGAGCTAATCTATTTTTGCTCGGAAACATGTTGGCAGTGGCAGGTGAGGGTCTTTATGGTCTAACTGAAATAACAATATCCCCAGCAAGGCTTTAGAGAAAAGCCAAGTATTGACCACAAGAAAAAGGGGAGAAATAGCGGATTGTAAGAGCTGACAGGAAACCCAATTTCCCTTACCACTTAGTTCTGTATATGAAAAGGTCAGAACTACACTGCAGAATTGTTCCAAGCCTTTTATACAAAATAAATAAATAAAACAAACTGCTCTGGTTTTCCCCCCTGCAAGCATTTCAGCTCATTGTTGTAGGTAGATGAAAAATTTACTTGCTTTTTTACTAGGAGACTCTTTCTGTTATACCTAAATGGTCCTTGACAGGGCCACCCATTATGGGACAGCCTTCCACGGGTGACAACAAAAGGGGACACATATGAAGTAACTGGACCAAATCCTAATGTAACTTCTATCCAAATAAATCCTTTGTTCTGGTTCATTTAAGCATCACCCAAGCCTATAAACGTGACGCGAGGCCCTTACTTTTCCCCTGTGGTGGGGAGCGCCTTACTTATTTTAAGTGAATCTTAGGCTAGGGAATGTTTGGCCACAGCTCCAAAAATACGTATCATTATTCGTTCATAACTATTAATTAAATTGCATTTATAAACTAGGAATTATTCTCTGCAGAACGACATTTTTTTCTTTTCCCTGTGTTATGTTATACACCCAGCTCGAGTATAATCAATTAAAACGCGTCTACTCGTATAAATGGGGCAGATATTGCTCAACAGTGTATGGTCTCTGTAAGCAAAGGAACTATATGCTTGTCAGTAAGAGTTACGGAAAAGAGTAAAGAATTACCCAAAACTGACTGGTAAAC
>JAHREF010000217.1:10841208-10910596 GCA_033628625.1 Charadrius hiaticula
CAGTCAAACCCTCTTTATTTTCAGCCTAGCAACGATGTGTTTTCATATTTGAATTAAATCCAAAGCTTTTCAAAAAGCAGGTCCTGAAATTGCATTATACTTAAAGTATATTTAATATATTATTATATTATAGTATATTTATATTTAATCTTTATAGAGAGAGAGATACTACTTAAAGTTTTCAGCTACCTGAAATTCATAAGAGTTCACTAATTTAATCCAAGCGCTAAAACTGGTGGAGTAGGATCTAAATTTCAAAATCAATTTCTACTTCTCGTCTGTTAGATTGCACACATGAAGCAAGTTTTCCACTGTGGGCACTGGGAATATAATTCAAGTCATTTACATAATTCATATGCAACAAGGGATAGTCTTGTAAAAACACATGCACTGCAGGAATGAAGTTTAAGGTCAGAAAGAGTAGATTTTTAAATTTGTTTCTCTCCCCACAGCTGTGTTTTATATTTTTCCTACTTCAACCAAAACCAAACAAAACCAGAAAGAAATATACATAGCATAATTACCACCCTGCCCACAGATTCTCTACTACCGCTACACAGTACTGCTAAAGAAAGCCAAATACACAAGACAACAGGCACAGTTATTTAAATCTGCTTTTCTCCTTTCCTGTAACTTTTTTCAAAAATTTCCCCTGGACATTTTCTTATTATGGCAGCTTCTTTGCAGCTGTGGGTTAGGATACAACCGGGCACCAAGTGCACGCTCCAATAATCTCCTCGGTTTGCTGGAGCCAAAGTCACAGCTAAAGGAGGAGACCCCTCTTCCTATCACATGGCGAAGGCTACCAGCACATTGAGAAGGAAGCTGCACTAAACAGCCAGTTTTGTTTTCCTCAGCCTGTCAGGAAAGCAGTTCTCTGTATAAATATTACGTACCTTGCTGGCTAAAGTCTTTCCCCGAGCAGCCGCCTTCACCTAGCAGCTTGCTTCAAAACCATCTCTCTAGTCACACTGCCCAAACATCAATGCAACTTTTGCTTCCTCCTCTGTCTTTTTTTGACCTACTTAGATCTGAAGTAGCCAAGTAGAAGTTTCTCTCTCTACTCGTTTTGTTGTTCATGCTGTATTGTATTGCCTAAAACTGCTTAAGTAAACATTAATTCATCTTTTCCTTTGGTGTTTGTAGAGAATGAAAGTAACATTAATTTCCACCGGAATCTCTCAATTGCAGACTATTTGGGAACCCTTCCTCTCTTCACCCAATTTTGCAGAAGTGTGTATGAAGTTCATCATAAATATTTGGCTACTGAAAACACTGCCCATTTTGCAGCCTTCCTGCATGCACTGACAGAGTGTTTGAAACTCCATCCCAGGGCTGCATTAATTATGCATTGCAACAGCTGCCATCGATGCGGTAGTGCCAGCTCTTTAGGACAGGCTTTGCTATCTGAATCACCAACACAGGAGCGACATCCTGACAGCGCTGTGCCTCCAGTGCAAGCTGAGTACAGCCATTCGTTTTGATCCCAGCGCTGCTGCAGAACGCTCTTAAATCTGGATTTAGTCACGTTAGCACTTCCTCGATGACAACAGCTTTGCATTACGCTTCATCCTAAATTTTATCAGAAAATGGTCATGTTCCTACTTTTACAGCTGGGCATTTTTAGGGGTGCTACTCGGAAAGACAATGTTACAGGTGACAAAATCCCTGCCCTTGGAGCAGGTACTGTGTCATGTGTCATTCCAAGAGGAAAGCAGTAACCATACAGCAGAGCTTTGTGATAAAGCTGCTTGCGTATAAGGCAGAGACGAAAGAAAGAAAGTACAGGAACAGAGTTGGCACACCAACAGAATTGCTTAATAGAATGTTACATATCTGGAAGACATTTCTGGTTTTAACCAAAGTGATCAGCTTGAATAAGATGGAGGTGACAGGAGATGAATATTATGTACACTGTCTTGCAGGTGTCAAAGCAACTGCTTTTAATGAATGATGTGCAAAATGCTTGAGGAGAAATACACCTTGGAGACAGTCAACTGTATTTGTTATATGTGTCTTCCTTATACTTTAATCCTCCTGCAAGGTGCTGTGATCTACAGTGACAGCAATTTAGGCGGAAGCCCTCGTACAGCCCAACCAGAAGGCTTCCGAATATAGAGCTCTAAAAATAAACTTCCAGAGTTCCCAAGCACTTTATTTTTACAGTCCACATTAAATTCTTATGTCATGTACATAAAAAAAGGAGAGGATTAGGAGGTAAAGGAGAAAAAACTCAAATTAACACCTGTACGAACACAAAAGAAATCTCAAATTTGTCAGCCGTCTGATCTCTGTAATCTACATAACATTCTGTCCTCCGCTACTACCTCCCGCTCTTCAGTGCTCTCCTGACTCAGGAGCCCCTTCCAGAGCAGGACACTCACCCTCACCTCTCATAGCATCACACCCACAGTATTGCTTTCAGGAAAGAGGGTAGGGTTTTTTATTTTTTTTTTTTATTTTACATTTCTAGGGCATAAGTTCTAGAATAGCTATTGCTGATTTTCTTTCAGAAGATGTAAGCATTTCAAAGGAACGTGTGCTGACTCTTTACTGCAACAAGGCATCAGAAAAAAAGGAATTGCATTACAACAGTTACTCTCCAATACCTTGTATTTACCCCAAACTTGTGTTCACACAGTTCATCTGTACTTCTCTTTCTGTGAAGTAATGCAGTCTGTTCTCCCACCAGCACCTCTCTCAGGGAGCCAACTTCCTCTCCGCTCTCTATCATCGCGCTTCTCGTGACCCGGGTCACACGTGCTTAGGCAAATGGAGGGTGGGAAGACGCAGCTTCACAAATAGCTGGAAGTAGTGACCTCCTCGTTATTCCCATATTCAGGTTGCAACATTTATTTTTATGAGCAAGAACGTTTAAGAGCCAGGAGCGGAACACCGTTTTCTTTGAAAAGAAAAGTATTTAGGCCTTAATCCAAAAAAGCACTTAAGGATGTATATAACTTCAATTATATCGACTTCAAAGGGATTACTTGTAACTGTTCTGCTAGATTTGGGTGTTCACGGACTAAATTAATAGATAGCCAGTATTGTTGAATGGATCTAATTACTTTGTGTTAATTACTATGACAGACATTTCAGCATTTAAATATTCAGGTTGGGACTTGCCAGTATCATAATTTTTGTTCAACTGTTTAAAACAGACAGACCGACCATAATCCTGCAACAGATTTTCTGATAGTAGGTGAGCAGAAATGAGCTGACAATTGTTTGCCATGCATTTAGAGTCTGCAATACCTAGACCTCCACACAGACCTTTTCCTGAGATGCTTAAAAAGAAAGTGACATCGACTTTGAAAGAATCTGTGCTTCCCTGACAGAGCACACGCGCACCTGCCATTAGTTCAGAAACAGGCGCTCCTGCTAATTTCACATTTAAAAGTTGTCAGTGAGCTAACAATTAACATTTCTAAAAACACTACAAGAACAAATTTAGAAACCAAAGGACGCACCTAGCAAAAAAACATCTTTTAAAATATTTATAAATTTTTGCTTCTTTGAAGAATATTTTTTTTTGTGAAAGAAGGCAGGCTAATTAAAACCATGAATAAATTCCCACAGATGAAGGGATAGAAAAAAGAACAAAAAAAAGCAGTCTTGTTCTTTGGATTTATTAGGTGCCTGGATATTTACAGCAGATATCATTTTACATAGGACCACACAACAAGCTGATACATCCCTAAAAACTTCAGCTGAGCCACCTCAGACCTGGAAGCACTGAACAGTGCCAATACAGTGCTGTTACCAGCCTCCTGTTTCAGATGACCTGAACAAACAGTAACTGAAAACCCTCAATTTTTTTTCTAGAAATGTAGCATAACTGCAACTATTTATGTGTACTCTGAGAATTACTTCCATTCATATTATTTGATTGTTTCTCATGCTTCACTGACTATCCCGCTCAGACTTATTGCTCATAAGCTATAGTCTGCTCATTAATTTAGGTTGTGAATGAAATTCCAGAAGAGATATTGGAATATTTGTTCCTTCTCCCTAGAATTACATAAACTAGCTTCAAAAATCCAAGCAAAGCTAGCTGTAGAGAAATCCAGTTAAGCAACTACTGCAAGTTTTGCAGCAGTAATACACTCAAGTGTTCAGCAACCTCGACTATGTTTTGGTTCAGGGAACTACAGGACACAAAACACTTTAAAATGTGAAACCAATTGAGGAAATATTAATTACAGTTTTTAATATAACCATCATACTCTTTGCCTGTGTAATTCAGTCACTACAAATGGGATGTTTTTTCTTTTGCTACCTAGAATATTGCTGTATAATGCAACCTCACTCGCTGCCATTAGGAGCCATTTTCATTTGTTTCTAACGATAAACTGAAGTTATTCTGAAAATCCAAACCTAGATGTACTCATAGTAATAAATTACATGATATTCTATGATTTCTAAAAGCACAAATGTATATAACGTGGTTTTCATTACTTTTCAGAACCAGCCGAGTAAGAACATGACTTAGCTTAGTTATTTTAGAACAGTTAAGCCAGCACTGTACTTTATCTGCCATTTTAGAAGAATTCAGCAATCTGTTTTTATTTTTAGTACAGCAATACAAGAAGCTGTACAAGAACAGTACTGCATCTCCACCCCTGGGATGGAGCCCCTGTGTCCCAGCTGATCTCTCCTCCCGCCAGTTCCTCTGAACAGCAGTGACTTCTGGCGCAATGAGTTTGGGATGCACTACATTTCACAGGTCAGGTTTTTTAGATTTGTTACTGTGCATATCACAACAGTTGTCATAACAGAAAACTTAAAATGCTTCCACTTAAAACGCTTCCAACCACAAGCGTGCCTGGAAATACTGCAGGCTCCGCTTTGACTGCAGGTCAGCACAGACCGACTTGAACTGACTTCATACAAGTTAGTCTGAGGAGGAGCTTTACCAAAGCCTCCGTGTAATGACACCATTGCGGGCATAGGAAGTGACTTAATTTTCCACATCTACTTTCAGAAGGGGCATTTACACTACAAAGCTGATGTCCTGCAGGTACAAGGTTTCACTTTTGAAAGCTATTCAGGCACTAGGGCTACCTGAAAAATCCCCGGGCTTTAGTACCTCACGTAAACTTCCTCAGCATTTTTAAAACAGAACCTGGTAATAACAACTTAAACTCAAACAATAACTTCATCCCAACCTGAAGCAATACATGAGATTCGCAATTTCAGATATTACTGAAACATACCCCATGATCACATTGTATTCAATGTACAACCCAACTTTCTATATTTTCCAAACTTCTGTATTAACAGTCACTTTTCCTTTCTGAATGGTGCAAGCACTGCTACGTCCCTCTTCGCGTACTTGGCTCATTTGAACCACAGTGATTTCTTGGCAGCACCTTGGTGATTCCTTAAAACTGTCCCTTCACTAAAAACCCCAGAGCCCCTCATTTAAGCACAATTATCCAGATACTCAATTTCCATTTTAGACGTCAGTCTCTATATAAGTAAAAGGAATGAGTGAAGTTATAGACACACCTTGCATTCCCTTGCGTTATATGGGGAGAGACTCAGACTGAAAGCCTGGACTAGAGATTTTCTAAGTGCAGTTTTCCTATGGATGAGACCATTACAAGGTCATGGTAACAACAGGAATGTTACAGTTGTTGATTTTGTGTTGCCAGGAGGGAGTGTTATCTCACTTGAATATTCCAGCTCTCATTATTATTTTTTTTTAAGAGGTTTTTTGGTTTGTTTGTTTTTCTAAGATGTCACAATGAATGAATACAGTACAAATAGGCAAATACTTGTGGTGAACAGCACCGCTGAACTGGGGTGTCAGCAGGAATGACTGGCTCCTGTTGTAACAATTGTCATCAGAGTTACATTATAGCTCCCGCAGGGAAACTATTTTGGGGATGTGAACTATGGTGACCAAGGAGCAGGATTCTTCCCCTTACCCAGCCAAAGTCTCCACAGTTGCTAAAGCCCTTTATACTACTATTAATATCTCCTTCCTTCAGAGCATCATCTATTGGCTACTACTAATGCAAGGATCCCGGGGTGATGGCCAGTAGTCTGGTGTAACTGTTGTTATTTAAATACCACTCAAAGCCATTGCTGAGGTCATGTTAAATTCACAAAGCTACCATTCCACAGGTAATTAAAAGTGATGAAACGAATGATGTTCTAGCACCAACATTAGTTCAGTTTACTCAGTTATCCACTGTGGTTTAGACTATGTATTTCATGATACAAAGAACCGTGTATTATATTAACCCAGATCGAAAAAGAAAATAGAAAATGTTAGATATTTTCTGAAAACCTAAGCCTGATTTTACTTATCATGAGTCTGTATGAAGTATTTACTTCCAACTTGGTATTAACAAGTTTAACACTAAGATTAATTGGTTGGTTACTTGCATTAATGTTCCTCAGATTTTCAGAGACAAACAACGTATGAGGCCTTTAAACGAAAAGAATGGACCCACAGCTTTTGCTGACTAGCCTAAGTTCTATGGATTTGGTCTGAGAACTTCTGTCATACGGCACTCATAACCTATGGAGCAAGTACTGCTCCACTGACTGATCTCAACAGCTTCGCTTGGCCTCTGACTCTCCCGCAGCAGCACGTAGACAAACCCGCACTCGCCGCAGAACCAGCACTTCAAACCCCAATCTGCAGAAACATAGTTAATACGCTATTAGTATTATCTGCTGATAACAGTGCTTGCTACAGGTAATATTAATATATACAATCTGGCTTTACAGTAATTAGGTCATGTAAGGCCAACAGTAGTGAAAACAGTGGAGAACTGGAATATGAGCTATATGAACTACAAAAAGTTTATGAAAATGGAAGAAAACCAGTTAATTTATATTTGGAAGACATAACAGTACAAGCCTTTCTGCACACCGTAAATTAACATTATTGCTAACTCGTCTCAGTCAATTTCAACAGGAAAATAGAAGCAAAACATTTAATTTCCAATGATGAGCTTTCTAAACCACCGGTGCCCCACACACGTGTCTTTCTATAATGTATCTTGTAGAGATTAACCTGTACCCTGATCAGAATGGTCTTGATCTCAGTTAAATGAATTCTTAAAGTACTTAAAATGTACTGCTTCATCACTGAAATTTTTACAAGGTTGTCAAAGAGAAATATCATTTTTCATCCTGCTTTATTTCACATTACTTCAAGATATAGTAATTAACAAGAGTCTTTAGATGCTGGCAAAACTGTCCCTTTTGAAGTTTCTACATAGCTGTCACCCTGGAGATAAAGGCAGATTATTCAATCTTGACATTATAATTGTGAATACAAGATAAAAGACCGGATTAGCAACTTCATAACTTCATGCCTAGGAAAAAAAAAAATAAATAAATAAAAGGAGATCACCATAGTTTTGAGTGTTTAAGTAGTTCCTTGAGAATGAAGTGAGGGAGACTATCATGTCTTGAAAGGGTATGACATGAGTTATATATCCTTTTGAGCATTCCAGGAAAAAAAAAATTAAAATAATCTTTTATTTATAAAATTGTACAGGAATACTAGGGTAAGCATCTGACAGGAAGATTATTTCTATCTAAATGCTGAGTAGATTTATGTGTTGCAGCTACATCTCTTCTCATGGAATTTTCTTCTCCTTCCTCTGTACTGAAACAGGAAATGTGGAACTGAGTACAGCTAAGGACTGGTCATAGTAACCCTCCTCATCTAAGGCACTGCAAGAAGAAACAGACTGAAGACCAAAGAACGCTGCATCAAGACAGAATTCAGAGATAAACATTAAGTGTTATCAAGAAAGATTTCATGGACCTGCTAGTTAGAGGTCCCACAAAAAGAGTTGCAACGTCACATTGCAAAAGACTGACACACTGAGTGTGGTTCAAAATCTTACCAATGAAGAGTCTCACTATCAACAAAGACAAATGGCAGAATGAATCCAGCATGGCTAAATAGAAGGGTAAGGAAGGCTCTCTGAAGCAAGAAATAACTCAGGAAGCTGGGGCAACGATGAATTAAAAAAAAAGAAAAAAACGACACACACACAGGATTAAAAAGAGCAATCCAAGGTACACAAAAAACAAATTCAAGCAAAAATTATCAGGAGGACTCAGAACAGTTCATAAATCTTTCTTCAAGCACAGAAGGAACATGACTGCTATCACACAAACTGTAGGAACACAAATACTATCAGATGATCTGCAGACCAGCTGATGATCAGAACACAAATGAAGCTCTTGAAGATGCAGCAGAAAACCGAAATCATTTGTGTCAGTGCTGACCATGGAAAAGACTAGAGAGATTCCCATACCGTGGCCCTTATTTTGGAGGAACCTGAAGGAACTTCTGAGGAACATAAGGAAAAACTGGACAAACTTCCAGACTCCCAGAACTGGCTTATAATCAGCCAAGAATTCAAAAGGAACTCAGGGAGGAAACAGTTTAATTAACAATAACATCTAATAATATTGCTTAAAACTGTTATAACACCTGAAGACTACTCAGTAGCAATTGTGACTCCTAGAGAAAGAGGAGCCAGGGAGATCCAAGCTCAGGGGAAAGCCGCACAAGTTCAGACAGAAAAAACCCCAACAAAATCTATCAAAACAAAATGAACATCCTAACAGCAATGTCCGAACCAGTCACACGATCAGAAAGTATATGGGAAGCAGCACATCCATCTGTCTTGTTCTTACTCATTCTAGGACGTCCACTTTTGGCCACTGTCAGAGATGAGAGACTGGCTAAACACTCCATTAGTCAAAACCAAGTACAAGGTTCTAAAGTTTTAACGTTAATGTATCCAAGTAGAATGAAACCCTCTTTTCTAGGAGTTTTACAAAGTACGTGTAACACAAAGACCAGACCACGCAGACCAATAGCAATGCTGATGTATAATTGACTAGATTCAGTGAATGAGAGCCAGAAAACTTAATAAGCTTTGCGTATACTTAATAAGCTCCTGACCCACTATGCAATATTTATGGCAAAGGAATGAGACTGGGAGTAAAAGTGATCATCTCCACCCCTGTTTGTACAAAACAGTCATGCAGCTCCAGCATCTGATAAAGTCCCGCAAACTTACCATCTGGTCAGAGCAGGTGGTATTTCATCCTTAGCTTATTCCAGTAAATGCCTCAGAAATGAAAACCCAGATAGAGAACACAGAGAAACTACCTCTTGGGAGTCTTCATCCATTTGTGTCAGAGGAAAAATTGTATAGCTTGAGAATAATTCTTATAAGGAATAGCTGAGGGACTCGGGGTTACTTAGTCTGAAGAGGAGGAGGCTGAAGGAAGGCCTTATTGCTCTCTACAACTACTTGAAAGGAGGTTATAGAGAGGTGGGCATCGGTCTCTTCTCACAAGTTACAACTAGGAAACAAGCTATGGCATTAGGAAAAACTTCAACACTGAAGGAGTTAACAAAGACTGGAACAGGCTGCCCAGGAAAGTGGTTGAATCGCCATCCTTGGAGATATTTAAAAGCCACCTAGATATGGTGCTCAGGGATGTGGTTTAGAAGTGGGTATGGTAGAGTCAGATAATGGTTGGACTTGATGATCTTAAAGGTCTTTTCCAGCCATCACGATTCTCTGATTCTGTGATTCTCCTCATGCTTGGCACTGCTGGGATAGCACAGCGTGTTTTCCAAGGATACGAGTGACTGCTCCCAGCACACTGCTACCTACCACTGACATTTAAAGAATTTAGACAGGACTAAAGGTAAAAGTAGAAAGAGTGGGACCTGAGTGATGTTACTTGGTAAAACGATGTTATATCTCATAACATATAACTAAGAGATCTTAGTTTGCAACCTTATAAAATCATTCAAGAGCCTCTGTGACAAAAGTAGTATTTCATTTTATCAAAATTATTTATTTTAAAATATTCCATAAACATGGCCTTGTTTAGCACAAAAGTAAGGAGATCCCCACTCAAAAACTCATTTATCTTCTAGTTAAACACAGTAGTCCAAATTACAATCAAAACAGTGGTCTGAACTCAGGATCATCTCACTGCTTTTTAATGGATTAATTAGAATTTGATCACTGTTCAGCTAAATCCAGAAGTTTTCTTTTTAAAAAAAAAACTAGAATATCCAAGTAATCTTCCAAATTACGGAAACCTAGGGAGCTGTGTACCATTTAAAACAAAATCCTCTTAGACAAAATGTTTCAAGACGAAAGTCAGAAAAATCCACAGTTCTGCTGGAATAAATGGGTATTCACTGGGCCATGACAGTTAAGGGTACTTTTGTCATAACAAAAGAGAGTAAACACTTGATAAAATTTGTTTTGAAGACAAACATTTGGCATGAAATTTGACTGCATCTGGTTTTTGTTTTCTCTTCCTCCCCACACAGCTCAAGAGTTCATAAGAGTGACTTATATTTGGTTAATAAGATCTTTATGATACTGCACACTTTAAAAGTCATCATTCTTTTTTTAAGAAGTGAGTCCACCTTTAAACTGAGTTTTTGTCCCATTAACTGATAGAACAACTGCAGTGCATCAACCCTAGGTTTCTTCTGCGTGGCTTTTCTTACATACAGATTGCAGCGACACAGTCAATAAAGCAGATGTGCTTTTCTGTAGCAGTGATGTTTAGTGCAAGTTTAAGGTGACTTGATATTTTTTTTTTTAAACCTGCCGAAGTAGTTTGTAAGCCTGAAGTATCAAGTCTGAGAAAAATAGGTGCAGAATACACATTTTAATTTTCTAAGTTTTTACTCAAATTTCTCCTTCAGTAAAGATGTTTTTGCTTTATGAACCCTTCTGCAATGAGGTATGTTAGCCTTCTAGTCTAGTGTACATAATGATAATAAAATAATGACCAAAAACGATAGCAAGACAAGCCACAGGCAGTAGACACAAGGACAGAGACCAAACCAAATATTTATCAGATTATTCCAAACATTTGCAGTAAAGTTGCAACTTTGTGTCTCTGACCATCCCTCTTTAAAGTCAGCCTGAATCTGGCCCTTCCAAATAACAGCACTGTATGCTCGTTAAATGAATTTAAGCTGCAAATGTTAGAATAACCTCATTTAGATTGTAATTTGGATAGCTGGGGATCAAACAGTTTTGCAAGTCTACCATGTCCATACCACAGACTGAGAAATGTGCAAACTTCATATTTTACGAGATTCCCGTTTTTTTTCTCATTTCAAAGCCAGAGCCATATTTAGCCTGTAGAAATACTCATCTGTTTGTAGAAAAAGTAACTATGAAGGACTAACATCCTGTACAGTACTTGGGTACTGAAACAGCAACAAATACACGAGAAAAACCACCCCCAAAAAAATCACTTGTCCTCATCACCTGCCCTTCATTGCCATCCATCGTTAATCCTCTATGCTGAACACAGAACTGTACAACTCAGACATTTTAAATCCTTCATATCTACATCACTGTAACAACTTATGAAGCACTGAAGCTGACAGCAGAACTCATTTGACTCCAGAACAGAATTGTGTGGGTCACATATTTGAACGTACCCGCTCATTCTGTTGAAGTAAATTTTAACGGTTTAACTGATTTCTCAAAGTTCAGTATCACATATCTAATAATTCTGAAGCCTCAATGAACTCATGTCTGTAACCTGCAACACGTACTACTGTACCATTACTTCGCCACAAAGAAACAGCTGTAAGATTTATGAGTGACTACTTTAGATCTCAAAGATTGAAGACCGCTGTTGATGTCGGACGGTGACTGAAGTGAGCGAAAGCCACGCTGCATACAAACCACTGTCAGATCTGCTGTGAGATCATCTGGTACTGTCAGCTTACACAAGGAGCCAAGGACCTGAACCAGGCTGGAGGCTCAGCTCCCTCCTTTTCCCCCACCAGCTCAGACCAAAGCACATTTGCCAGGGTTAAAGAGGGATTCTGCAGTTCTGATGCCTCTGCTTTGTCTGTTCTGTCATCCATTGTTTGGTTTAGATTTCTGTGAATCTTACACATTTTGGTAGCATTAATTTCCTTTCTAAAATCCTGAAAAGGAAATTCACCCTCATGGCAGGAAGATAAGCAACATTATAACTGATGAATTGTTACAGCACCCTTACAAGGGAAAGGAAGAAAGGAATACCAGAAACAATGTACTGTTATAAAGTGCGTGTCCTAATTCTCTACTATTCTCTGACTTGAAATGTTAATAAAATTACTGGCAGGCAGTGGTATATCTCTTACTGTCACACGATAGCATTCAACAGAAATGAATGTGATGGCTTAACACTGTTTTTAAATGTTTTAAATAACTTCTTAAGAAGCAGGTGTCAAATTATAAAATCAATCAGAAAAATTGTGTGTTTTCCCTGAAGATTTATTAATATAAAAGCAAACATTTACAAGAACCTAATATGATTTCTGGGGCTTTTTTTAAAAAAATTAAGATATTGTAGAAACGAAAAGATAAGTACTTCCAAATATGGAAGTACTTAGCATTTTAAAGTACTATACAGCATGTGAAGAACCTCTCATCTCTAAGTGCATCGTTCTTATCCACTAGGCTAACTCAAGCTGCTGCTATATTGGCAGCGAGTCTACAAAGACCAGGGGAAGTACTACTACTTCAGTTAAGGATTCATGCTTGGGTTGTTGTTGATAGTTCTGATGAAAGCTGGGGGGTTTTTTGAGGTGGTTTTCTTTTTGTTTGTTTTTGTATTTAATATGTGGCAAGTGTACTTTGCAACCTAGCATAACCCCCCAGAGCTAAATCTTTGAGAACTCAACAGATTATTTGAGAAGAAAATCTTCCTGGGAAAGTTTGCCCGTAAAGGCAGAGTTTCCAATGATTTCGATTAGGTCAACAGTTCATTCTTACTCTTAACCTTAGGCTTGAAATGCATCCTCTAAAAAAAAAAAAGCAAAAAGCAGCAGCAATATTCTGGAAAGCACCACAGTTTATCCGAATTTCCCCCTAAATAAGATTAAAGATGCAGGAGCAGAAGAAGAGTGAAAAGGACTCAGCTTGTCACCATGTCATAGATGAATATAGTTCCTTTCCATATTTCATTTCTAAATGAAGCCGACAGCCAGGTTTAACGTGTGATGAAACCAGTTCAGTCCTTACTCTAATGCTTACGGGAGTGTAGTGCCTAAGGGAAGGATTCACGCCAAGGCGCCCTCATCACAACAACCAACACACAGTTTGTATCATTTCTGAAACTCCTGACAGATGAAGTGTTTCTCTACAAGACATATGAGGTAATCCATCAGGAGATGTAAGAGAGGGTAATTATGGAAGGTAAGGCCACTGGCCCCATTCCCAGCAAGGAAGTTACCCGTAGCTCCTGCACCCGAGCAGCGGCTGTGTAGCTGGAGACGAGGGGCTGGGGTTTCACGTGACAGGGTGCACACTCGGAAACATGAACAAATGAAGACAGCCACGTATTTTCTCCTCACCATTGGTAAATCCTGTTATCCTGAGGCTTTTGTTCCACTGCCACAACTTACTTGCCAGAAGAGCTGATTTCAGAAGTTTAAAACAGCCTCTGTGGCTCCCCATGAGAACTGAAGTAATTGGCAAAGCCAATTCCCTCTAGCCAGAAGGGGGGTTATGAAACACATTTAGGAGAAGGGGGGAAGGGGATCCTCCCATACCGTCAAAATATTTTGACGTTTCCAGATTAAAATAGGTCAATTTTTCAGTTAGCAACAACCTTCTGTTTTCAGCTGCAGAATTTGCGTTTCAACGCTTCTTGAAACAGAAGTGCTCTCCATTGTTCAGGTCTGTCCTTCTGCAGGATAACACTGGACTAATCCTGCTTGTTGTGGCCTCCAGCAGCCCCCACGCCAGCCAAGAAGCAGCAGCAAGCTCTGTCACTTCCCACAACACTCAACACACACTCACACTACAGAGGCTTATCTAGGAAGAATTACCCTGATTGCAAGTTGTATGGGAAGGCTTCTGCCTGGGGAATCTCCATCAGTGGAGAATCAGGAGATTTTCAGCTCCTTCAGGCTTGTAAAGGGACTAGAATAAGGAAGAGAATCTGATCCCATGTCTTACTACAGCTCTATAAAATAATCTGTGCTTGATCCACAAATAACTCTGGCTCAAGCACCTTGAAAAGCCAAAATCAATTGAACACCTGTGCACTGATATGCACCGCTGTCAGTGTGCTGCACCCAAACTATTTGTGGAACGAATGCCAAGCGAAATGAAATGGGTAGTTTGAAAGATGATTTCTACACTAGACACACCGTAGGCAAGAAAAGCCACCACCCCACCCCAGTTCCCATTTTTTGCTTTCATTGCTGCTGCTGCTTCTCTGTTCTACCACACCAAAGTATGTGTTAATGAGCTATCCCAACACAGCAGCGGGCTGCCAGCAGCAATGTGCTGGAAAGGCCTCTCAGGGACTCCCAGGAGTTATTTGTTAAAATTCTGCCACCAAACAAAAGGGAGTTGCAAATTTGTTAATTGTTATCGGCAAGGTCCTGACAAGGTATTGGGAATGTTTCCCCCGCTTCTGACACAGCTTAGACATCTTCTCGATAGTGCTAAGAAGCATCCCTGCTGAAGATCACCTACTTCTGAGGCTTATAAAATTATATCCAAGAAATAATTTTAGGGAGATAGGGGGTTGCTTTTGGAGGAAAAACTGCTTCCATCAAATGCGTGTTATGCTTAAGATATTTCCCAAGGGAAGGGACTCCTCCCCATCTTTCAACTGGTAATCACATAAATTCAAAACTATGCTGTACACCGCTTGTACACTAAGTATAGTTCTCAACAACAAAATATAAATAAATCACTTTGAGAATGTCCCTTGCACGAAGTGTCTCCAGGTTGCTATTGTTTTATTGCAAGAGCTGGAGGAATAGAAAATCCACTTTGGTTCACCATTGACATAAATTACTAGATACTTCTATTTCACCCATTCTATCTGTAGGCATATCCCTTCAAACATGTTTTTTTGAAGCTCAAGACAGGCATCTGTGGTCATCTGTTGTTGATATTAGTGGTTTATCCACGAAATGCTAACTTTCATTTATTTTTTTGTTACTGGCTGAGTTCAATCTCTAGATCACCTCTGGCTATTTCAATTTTTAGTTTTTATGTGTGTGGTTTAAAGTATAACCACCTAGACTAGATACGTGAATACTGCCTTTACCTGGAAAGACTGTCAGTTTTCCTCCAACAGCTGACCAAACTGCAGTGTACTTTCATTCTATGGTGCTTAAATACTTTATATTTTAAAGTACAGGGAACTTCCAATGTCACAAAATTGTTCTGAGGAAGAACTCAACCAACCTACAACATGCATACTACCATCAGTGAAGAACTACATGACAGCATACATCAGAGATGTGTTTATAGGTAAAATCCAACATAGCCAGATAGATCTGGAAGTCCATATGCAACAAAAGTTTGAGGACTGACCCAATAATGTAATCCAGTACATTAAAATAAGACGTCATTAGAAAGAATAACCTCATAAGAGGGTAACATTCATCTTGAAGTCAGCCCAACAGTGTGTGACTTGTCCTACACAGCTGCTCAAGGGGGAAAGGGAGCAGGAAGGCTTCCTCTTTCATCTCTCCCCAGCAGAGAAACTAATCAAAACTGCTGTCCTCACACTTGACAGGGCAGCTCGCATCAGAGCTTGAACAAAAGAGCATGACAGAGACATACGCTAAAAACACTCCTAGCTTGTGGAATTAACACAGGGATTTATTAGAATAATGCACTCTGGAAACAGGCACAAAGTATACAGCTACCTATGGGAAGCGGGGGCTAGATTAGGGAAGGTGAGAAAGTGGTTCTGCTCCACAGAACAAAAATAATGAATTAAGGAAACCAGCCCGCACCTTTCAAATGGATTACACCATGTGTACCCGGCCTGATGTGCCCTGAACAACGCAGGAAGAAGCGATTCTCTTCCCCCATACTCTTCTGAGGTATCATATTGTCCTTATACTGAGGCTTAATGAAAATTGTTGTCCAAAGACTGCTTGAGGCTAGAGCTTGAAACGATGCAGCTTCACCAAGTACAAAGGAAGGAGGCCACACGCCACTGCCTGCTGCCGGCACAGCTACAGCCCAAAAGGCTGCTCTGATCACCCCTCCTGGAGCACCTACTCAAGGTCTAGGTCTCTCCCGAGCCTCCTGTCCTGGGGCTATTCATCTGTAGCTCCAGTTTAGCCACTGTAGATATGCTAATAATGCTAGACCTGACTGCTCCCACATGAAACTCTTCCACTCACAAGCATACTGTGTGCTTAAGTGCCATGACAAAATATAAATTGTTCTCCTCAAACCCCAGCAGGTTCCTTAATGACTAAGCTCCACTAATTAGTAACAGCTGTTAATGAAGTGAGCAGGTACAAACCTAACCTCTTCAATTAATGCATGAGATTCTTCAAATGAAGAAATATTCAAAGGAAAGCTGTTAAGAAAAAAAAAATTAAATCAGAAAAAAAAAAATCAGAGGCCAATATTTTTGTTGCTGAGACCATATTATTTCTTCCAAATCAAGAGATACCAGTCTCTATCAAGCGTAGAACATATTTATACTAAAACCTTACAATTTTTGTTCAGGTTATGCAAACTGAAAACCTGCCCATTGCTTTCACAAAACTAATTCATCCTTTCTTAACAAATGAACAAGGCAAGATAGAGAATATACACAATAATCCCAATCTGGAGCAACAGTGTTAACGGTTGATTTACTGTATAATTACATATTTGGAAAAAATACAGTTTATCACACGTATTGTTTGGAAAGCTTGACTTGAAAGAGAAAAACTCCTCTCTAACAGCAGACCATAGTAAAATCAGAGCATGGTCACCATTTCAATCACATTCTCCTCAGCTGTTTTGCTGCTAAATTGTACCTTGATTTGCTTCGACACTATTGTAATCTCAGTTTGTAGTTACAGAAACTTTCTCCCAAGGTCTTTCAGATGTTGGATGACCATTTAAGTCCACAGCCAAAAAAAAGAAAGAGAAAATTCATAATCCCTCCTTACAGAAGCTGAAAATTTGAAGAGCTCTTTTTTCACCCAAATCTGATCTGACAGTACTCCAAATACGGCAGTCATCAACGCACCTGTTTTCATTTTCTATAGTGTTGGTGAAAACCTAAATTTTCACAATTATTTACTTTACAGAGAATCACTGCACAAGCAGGCCTATAATTGTCTTGAAATGCCCTTCCTGAGGCTGACATTAAATGATTCTTCCCACTCTTCTACTGGTCAGGCACTGTTACAAGTCTCCTGGTTCCCAGCGGTGAAAGAAAATTAAATCAGAGACTACCACTAATGTCATCAAAAGTAGCAGATTTTCCATCCAAAGTGCTAAATTGCCAAGTAAAAGAAAAATATTCAAATGAATACTCAATACAAGCAGTTTGCCTTCTAACTACATTCTAAAACTGATCCACAGAAATACAGAGCAAAACGTTCTTAAATATAAAATGTTATGGAAATCAGCCTATTATTACAGAAGCCATAAAAGATAGGGGAAAGAGATTGAGAGAAGGGGAATGCATTCACTAAGGTACTTAAAAAATGTTTGCCTAACCCTAATTATTATCTTTCGTACTGTAGATATAGCTGTGGAGATACCCAGTTAGAGCTCTTAGAGATGCTTCTGGGATTCTCAGTGATGAAGTGGCAGGTAGGGAGAGATAGCTAGGGACTAGGAGTTATATATTTACATATTGGCCTTAAGGATCCCCATTTTCAAATTCTTTATCCCACACAGTATTAGTTTTAAGTTAATAATCACTTACTATTTTAAGTAATTAAAACTATAAAATCATTACCGAGTTATTTAGGTAACTGTATTAGAACAGAAGTCTAGGATTTCCCAGTAGAGGGATTTTTGCTATTATACAGTATGCCCTAGAAATCTTGAAATATAGAAGAAAAACAAACAAAAGAACAGTATCATCTACATGTAATGATTTACAATGCTGAGGCAGCTTTGGGGAAGATGTGCAACTCCAAAGAACATCACACAAAAAATAAAAATAAAACCAATAAAAAACAAAGCAGATAGCCTTTTTCATCTTTCTTTGGAAATAAGCTTTTCAAGTTTGGTCTTTGCATTTGTGCGTGTATGTATGCCCAGAGATTTACACAAATTCTGAAGCCAAATTCTGAAAACCCCATTCATCTAAGTGATTTATAGATCATTCCCTTGAGATCCAAATTCATAACTGTAATCTGGACCTTGTTCCTGTACCAATATCACTATTTTAATTATTTCACTTCTTCAGACACTGCCCCCCATTGTAGCTGCAATATGCCAACACAATTTTGCTTTATACCAGGATATCTTATTCCCCCTTCCATTATGAAATACATTGCCTTCCCCCTGAGTATTCTCTTTATCAAAGAATCTGTAGGCTGGGGGGGGGGGGGGGCATCTCTTACTCTTTTAACTGACAAAACTTTCATGTGCAAATAAACCTCAGACTAACTACTAAACATTGGAGGCAGAATAAAGCCCCATACGGTCATGTAAGATTGCAAAGAACTCCGATTGCAGAGGACATGTTGTGCAGGAGCTGGGTGGTGGCAGGATAAGAGAATTGCTGGGATTTCTGGATGCCAGCCGTGCAAACCAAGAAGCTGTCAAGCACCTGCTGAACGGAGCATAAGAAAGTGGGTGGAAGCAGGTCCTGAATCTACTGTAATAGCTGAACAGATAGGTAAAAAAAAAAAAAAAAAGGAAAGTAGTAGTTGTTTCAGAAAATGGTGGCTTATTTCTACATTAAAGTTTGTATAAACATGAACTGTTTGTTTCAAACAAAAGATGGCAACAAGGTTTTTTTCTAAAATAGTTTTAATCATTTTCCCTTTATTTTTAACCTTTGCCTATTCCAGGCGAGTGTCCTTCCAGTTGATCTCTTCAGTGTTCAAGGACAGCTCTGATGGCACAAATTCCAATCATAAAAAGATCACTGAAATATAATCAGGAATAGCATTTACGGAAAAGAAAATTCCTTTCCTTGAATATGTGGATGGTCTGCAAGAAATTTTTACTAGAATGGGACTTTTTTTTTTTTTCCCCAAAACTCACCTTTACCCCAAAACCAGCAAATAATTCCCTGAAAACTGCAAAAAAAAAAAACCCAAACTAACAAAAAAAAAACCACCACCAAAAAAACCCCCCATTTCTTGGAATTTGCCCAAACCTGACTTTCTGCTCAACAGAACTAATTCCTTGCACGTGGTAGTACACTTGACTGCCATGGTGTCCATCCTTAGGTTGTGGTTAGAACTGAAAACCTACATGTCTACTGACCTTTAGGATAAATCATTAGAGTTTGAGGCTCTGCCAGACATCTTCCAGCAAGCCTACCTGAAATGGTTTAACACTATCGCCCTCACCTGTCTCCCCTGTCCCCCCACCAGATGTTACTGACCCCAGAGAGATTTCCCATGTAATACAACCAACCATAAACCAAGTGGCCACCTTCATTTCAAAGATGGTACAATGTGGTGGTTCTTTAATAAAGAACTGATAGAACTAAGTACTTTAAGTTGAGGATGGGAAATATAGTATAAAGACTGTAAGCGTTCTTAGCTTTCACACAAGTGTTTTTAGAAATTCATTCCCACATGCTTCCTTATTTCTGTTACTCCACTTGGAGAACAGCAAAAATTACAGGCGATATCAGACATTAGGTAGACTGCCAGGATGAGTATCTGGACTTTGGTTTGCTTATCTAACCATAACGTAACGTGCAACTGATCTGAAGCACCGCCATTGCTAATTAACACAGCTGGGGGTCAGGAATGCTTGAGAGATCCTGATGCCTCTAGAGAAAGCAGGGGAAAAAAAAACCCACGCAGTACACCTGCAAACTATGCCTGGGAAAAAACCTAACTGAAAGAAATTTAGAAATAAAACCTGAAAATGCTCAGAAATGACATAAAGGAAAATTTCATGTTCTTTTTCACAGTGTTGCATCAAAACAGTCAAATCCAACTTTCATTGTTAAGTAACAAGTACACAAGTATATATTTAACTTGAGTGGAATTTGGGCACAAGGACACAAAGAAACTCTAGGGACTTATGGCTTCACTGCAGGGAACTGATGTTTCTTAATTTGCTCGGCACCTGGTCTTTAAATCAGCCCTCACACATTTCTAATTAACACTGGGGCACAGTAGCACTTGGTAACAAAAGTGACAGCTAGAAGGGACCACTTCCAATACAGACACCACATTGACACTGCAGGTTCACTTAAGGGGACTTGCTCATTAAAAGCTATTACATTCAAGTTACAAGTACGTAAAAGAGGAAGCACAGATGATTACATTGAAAATTAAAAAAAGAGTCAATGCAACCAAAGGATAGCTCTGGAGACACCGTTGAATGGTGTTTCCACACAAGCACAATGTTGCTTTTGGTCAGCATGGCAGATCTCAAGACAGCATGACTTTTCTGGAACACTGACTAAGGAAATGACATTCCTATCAGAAATAAGGTTAAAGTATATGACAGAAGAACAAATTCACATTCACTTCTGGCCTAGTTTTGCCAGTATACTACACAGTAGCAAAAGGACAAGAAAAAAAGCCCTTTGTTTACTCAATTATCTTGATTAGGTTTAGTTATAACACCATACCTGTTGGTAATTAATAGGTTTAAAGCAGAGTTATAATCAGAAGATTATAATTCTTCCTAATATAATTTATCTTATGTGTTTAAGCATGTTCTTTGAAGAGTGGCCTAAGTCCTTGAATCATTACATCAAGAAAGTTAAGTATAGAAGTCAGTGGCAAAAAGCGAGTATGAAACTCTATTACATATTACTCAGACACTCAACTGAAACTGGAACACACTAAGGGATATGTAACTCTTACGGTAACATTCTGAAAAATGTTGAGTACCTACAAATCCGTACTGACAGGGACAGTTTGGCACCCTCACCCTCCACAACGTGCACCTGCCTCAAAGGCTCTCCTCTAGAAACACCCTGTGCAGTTTTCTCCAAGAGGAAACTCAGGCAGTATTACTAAGGTCATTTTCTGCATGATCTGATCTCCAATAGGGGTATAGAAGACAGTCGTACCAAGTTTGGCTCCCTCTGAACAGGACTGCCACACCGAAAAGGGTACTGCGTGTCACAATATCAACAAGACAAAACAGTCAAAAGATCAAGTGTAAAAAGCATCAAATATGGATTAAATGAAAGATGCATCTGTCTGTACAGAACAGTGAGTTTAATGAGCCCGTGCACCATAAAACAAGGAGGGGAGTAAGTAAGGAATTATGAGGGGGAAGCCTGAAGTGTACAGAGGTGTGGAGACATTAATGCATAGTGAGAAAAGGGAAGACAGAGAATTCAGACTATGTGAAAGGTACTAATTCTATAACCCGAGTCTTAAAACAATGAAAAAAGTATGCCTTCATATGCGAAACCAATAATAGCAAAAATATAGGTTTAAATCTGTTTTCATGTTATGCTGATATAAATTGTGTTCACTTTTTATTTTAAACTCATGTCTAGGCAACTTATTCAAGTGCTAACAAGAAGCAATGATGAGAACAAATACACTTTTCTTTATCTGTATAGGCTTACAAGTGCCAGTTGCACTTTCACTGCGTAAGATATAAGCGGATGATCTTTGAATGAGACTTCTAGAAAGTATAACATCCACTGACCTGGTGATTTATTCTGGAATTGGGAAGAAAAAAATGTCTGAAGTAATTTAAAATTTTTGCAGTTTTAAGACACTGCAGCAGTAAGTCATAAAATCCAGACTGTATCTGGTGGGCTTATGTAAACGAGGGGTTTCAAGAGGCGAGTCATTTGCCCTGCCTCTACTGAGCAAGCTGCTTGCCCGAAAACGTAAGTTAATAAAACTTGCATTTGCAGACAGTTTCTTCATAAAGAGGGCACCAATTAAATTATATAGAACTATGATCCAATGAGAACATTTCCATTTGTTTCCATGTTTTTTGGGTTTGGCTCAAAATTTTTCCAGTATGAGATGACGCATGCTGAGAGTGAGGGCTAAAAATGAGCCCAGGTGGGCTTTGAAACCTGCCAAGTTTTACACTTCAACTACCACGGACAACCTTAACTGTTTTTCACTCACGCCTGTCATGGTTCAACACCAGCCATCAGCCAGGACCATGCAGGTGCTCACTCACTCCCCCCTGGTTGGGATGGGGGGAGAGAATCAGAAGAGTAAAAGTGACAAAACACTCATGGGTTGAGATAAAGACAGTTTAAGAAGTAAAGCAAAAGCCACGCACACAAGCAAAGCAAGGAATTCATTCACCACTTCCCATCAACAGGCACGTGGTTCAGCCATCTCCAGGAAAGCAGGGCTCCATCACATGCAATGGTTTCTCAGGAAGATGTCGTAACTCCGAACGTCCACCCCTTCCTCCTTCTTCCCCCAGCTTTATATATACACTGAGCATGATGTCATATGGTATGGAATATCCCTTTGGTCACCTGGGATCAGCTGTCCCAGCTGTGTCTCCTCCCAACTTTTAATGCCTTTCCCCCTCCCCTCAGTCTACTGTCTGGTGGAGTGGTACAAGGAGCAGAAAAGGCCTTGATTGCTCAGCAACAATCAAAAACACCAGTGCACTCTTCACACTATTCCCCCATCCCAAATCCAAAACATAGCACTATACCAACCGCTAGTAAGAAAGTTAGCTCTATCCCAACTGAAACCATGACGTGCTCCACCCCTTATTCCATACTATTTACATCACCCTCAGGTCCCACACTATCCAATACGACCTCATGAACCACCACCACCCTTCCCATCCTTGGATAAAATACACAGATATCATGCCCTTAAGTGCACAGACCACCCCTGTGGAATGTCTGTAAATGCGCATGAATGTTCACAAAATTAGGTTCATCCAGTCCAAGGGATTTTACAGGGGTGGAGAGCATCATGGTTTCTCAATTTCACTCCTCCAATTCTCTCCCCCACCTCAAATCGTGAGAGTGAATGGCTGTGTGGTCCTGGCAGTCAGCTGGGGCTAAACCACGACAATGTCTTACTCAAAGGATCTTATCCAATGGCTGTTAAATCAATATCTTTTCCTCTCTGGCAAACACCAAGTAAGCCAAAAGTTATTTTCGGCTCTGAAGGCAAAAATAAGAGATACAAATTATAATGAAAAACTATACTTTCTGGAAGCTTTAAAACAATAAAAACATCAAAACTATCAAGTGTAATAAAAAACAGGGTGAATTTTATCCAATACATAGTTCAAAACATCTGCATAAATATATTAGCACAATCTTTTTCATTATTGTATTTAAAGTTTGTACACGTGCCAATAGGAAGACAGCTCACAGCGGCTTCGGGATTTTCTTCCATTTTGTGCAAAACACTTTACCCAAGAAGAAATGTCCATGCTGTTTGCTAGTTTTAGTCTTGCAATAAAACCTGATATTATCTAACTTTAAGATTAGAAGGACAAACTCCAAAAGCTGCATACTCCTGGTTCCACTCCATCTGTATAAACTGGAGTTGCTCAGCTTCACTGAAAGTGATACTACTGTTATTTCAAATGAGGCATGCAAGTCTGTCCATTCCTCACCACCACCACCCCCACCTTTTTTTGGGGGGTTGGGTTTTTGGGGCGTTTTTTAAGCTCTACATTAGCTCTTTTGCCAAGCACTTTAGAGATTATCAGCAGATAGTGAAATTAGCAAAACCACTCATTCTTTGCTGGTCACCATGCAAGCTCCACAGGAATAAATCTTAAATAGTTTCTCTAAAATCACTCCAGCACCGCAAATACTCCCCTTGTGAATATTTCTGTTTGATACCAATGGCTCAAGTGACCCAGTCTCAAGTGGCTCCAGGTTGTTGGACATCTAATAGAATTCAGGAACAAAATATATCAACCATAAGGAAGATAAAGATGGCAAGACCTCTTTAGGTTTCCTTTTGTCAATCCACACTGTGTACACATATAAACACAATCCATTTATATATATGCCCGTGTGTATGCATAAGCCCATAAATCATTGTACGTATTCATTTGAAATAAAATAGCGATGCTGAGTTGTTTACTTTTTAAATTTACTTCTGCATTGAGTTTGAAGAGATAACAAGACTCAGTCACATTCAGAACTTTAACATAAAAGAACCCCGAAAGAATAATTTGTCTCTCTTGAGTGAGATCATTTAATGAATCTTCTAGATGTTAAGAGGTTTTATACGCTTTAAAAAAAAAAAAAACACCACACCACATTTCCCAAATGCAATGCCATGATATTGCCTCTGAGAGCTAAGAGATAAAGTGATACACATATGCTGAACACATGGTTATGAAGGAAGTGGTTACCTTGGCAACAACCACCGTGTAAAAGCTTCCTTTACTAAATTAGAATAGTGACTATTGGACAAAATATGTTTTTTCCCAGTCAGTTCCTGAAAATAAGTTATTATATTTCGCTTGTAGATTATTCAGACCCTTACACGTTCTGCAGTTAAACTACACTTGCTGTAATCCATGTACCTCCAAGTTCTAATACATAGCACTCTTGTGTTATTTGGTTTCTACTCATTTCCAAATTCAATGCTATATTTTTTTCCCCTAACGCAAATCAAACTGCAGACATATTTGAATAGACTGAGTTTGCCACTGTGGTCTGCAACTGCAGATATTCTACATACTGCAAGTGTAAGTAAAACAAACAGTACTTTAAAACATTTTAACAAATAGCTCTCAAACGTAAAGGTACATGTAAGAGCCTGTTATTTAGAAAAAAGTATTTGCAGCCATTATGAATGGCCTTTCCAAAGGGCATTTAATGAATCACGGAACACAATTTCAACTGAAGAACTTGAGCATTCCCAAATTATTTTGCCGTTTCAGAAAATCGTGCATCACAGATAACTTTATAGAATGTATACCCTCCACCAGAAGCAAACATGCCCTGTTCTGCTTAGAAGAGTCTGAAGAACTTCCTTGTCACACGTGGTACAAGCCACACAAAATACCTCTACAAGCTAACAAATTTATGATCTGTTACAACAGTCCAAAAAAGTCACAGCTCAGTGTTTGCCAGAAAGAGAGCAGTAAACCTCAAGGACACAGCTGACACTTGACCAGTCATCACTGAAGAATCCAGCACTCCCAATTTTTGCCCCATGCATACAGGCAAAGACAGTAAATTCCTATTCATACAGTCACCTCTTCCTGGGACTAGGCAGGTTTCCTGCTGCCTAGAGCAGATTCGGAGTTCACGATTCATCTTGCAGATGCAAAGTACACCTATCAATTTGTATTAATTCTTCTGTCTCATAATCATGTAAATTACTTAGGATGATGATGCTTTTTTGCAGTGTGGTGAGCGACTATGATAATCTCACATTATTTAGTTATCACTCATTCGGAGATATGTTAAAAAGGTATATTAGTACCTACATTATGGCCAGCCTGACTACCTAGTGGACTAAGGGATATGAGGGTTATGCAGTTTACTTTGTCAAATTTACATTTTTACCTTGTTTATTGTACCATAATTTGTGTTCATTACATTCTACAGCTTTCGAGGTGCCTCAGGAAAGAAATGCTTTCTGAATACTGTTCTAATATGCTAGTTATTACCAATTATTAATCAATTCAGTCAAAATTATGGTGACAAAGTCATGAACCAGACAAGCCTCAGGTACGTGAATTTCAGATGTCCTACCATAACTAGACAAAGAGAAGGTTGTCACATCCAGCATGCCGTTACAGCTTCCCGTAGCACCACATCAGATAAAGGAATTCGGCTAGTGAAGACAACTGGCAACTGCAATTAAAAACCTCTGCCTATACCACCTTCAGTTCCATACGCAGCCGCAACCCAGGAGGGGCAATAGACAGGACTAGAAATCTTTCTTTCGTTTACAGAGGTATGTGGGAATTGTTTGGACCAAAAAGTACAGCATCCATAACTGTGCAAGAAACACGCCTGAGTCACGCTCCATTCCTTTCCATGGGAGACAAACTTACTGGGGATCATATCAATGGATAGAAGGGACATATATATCCGATTATGATATATAGAGAGCCAGCACTGGGTATAATGTGCCTTATTATTCCAATAATAAGAGGTGCTGGGGACTTGGGTGAGGAATGTTCCCTCTGGAAAAAGCCATAGTAGCAACAGTACTAACAGTATGACGTCAGTCTAATCAGTGTCACTGATGAGAAATCAGTACGAGTAAGATTAGAAACACTTAAATAAGTAGTAAGTGCCTAAATTCTTGAGATAATCTGGGTCTTAGTGCTTCACTAAGCTTCTCCTGCCTGTGCTAAGACAAATCCATTCTAAGGACAGCACGTGAAAGAGTCCCGTCTTCTGCAAATGCTTTCCATGTTTAGCGAAAACCCTGAATTTATCTTACGCCCGTTGTGTCACTTCTCAAACTTGAGACTTGCTTCCCCTACATCAAGTCGTCCCTATTGCTCACTGATGAAGCCCCCCAGGCAGTACGTGTCGCAGTCAGTTCGTTGCTAAGAGAACCAACATGCTAATTTATGACTTGCTTACTTCCATTTCTTGGCCATTTGGAAACTACTTTTAAATTGTTATGCTGGTATCATTTATTTGAGCAGAAACACCATTATAACATCATTTAGCCCTAACACCTCTCCCACAGAGTTAACTGTTTGTGACCACATAGTCCATTACTGCAATTCCTTTCCAGCAGCGATCTGCTGCTGCTTACAGACTGCACAAAAAGCAGAAACTTTTCTCACGGCACACTTAGGACACAAAGATTACGCTAGTGAATGAAAGGTGTACTAGGTATCCAAATCGGGAAGAGGCAGCGCAAATTAAGATTTCAATTGCCTCAATAGGTTAAAACAAAATTCTGCATGGCGTTACAGATGTTTCTTAAAATAATCAATGCAACCAGACTAGAACAGAGTTTCACGCCACAGTAGCATAATTAGCTTCAGCCTCCTGGTACAATTACAAAAGCAACAGCTGCTAAACTACCCTCTGAGCCCTTCAAGTAACTTCTTTAGTTCTAACTCTGCCTAGAAATTGGACATGTCTTAAGGCTTTCCAGCCTCCAATACGCTACAATACTTCAGTTTTGCCAGCTACAAGCATTCCAATCTCATCATACAGCATTCATATAGCTGGTGGTTTGTATATCTTATTTTGACAGGGAAATAGTCACAAAATATTGGAGCTAAACAAAGAAACATTATATATCTATATTCTGATCTAGTGTCAACTGAGAAAATATTGGACAACCAGATTCCAGACTCTAAATGCTCTTATAGCTCGTAATTACTCAACTAAGATCTATTCCCTTTCCTATGACTTTAAAGTAAATGCCAGGGAAATGCACATTATGAGTACCGTTCAAACTAGGGATTAAGAAAAAAGTTTGAGCTTTACGTCAAAGTTACATAGCTTAGAAATTAGCATTTATTCCATGTATTTGTGTGATCATTTCACTCCCCAGATGATGGTCTATTTTAATACAATTGATTGAAAAAGGAAGATACGTTTTGTGCTGCACTTCTCCAACTCTGGGTAGAAATGTCGTTCAACATGTAGACTTTTGACTAACTCAGTTTTCTGATGTAAATCACTTCCAATAAACTTTGGTGGAAGAGTTCTCTATTGGCAAATTCAATTAGCCCAAATTACAGTTTCACCATAATATGTCAAAACTGGTAACACCTTGATTCCTAACACTTCTAACCTGTATGAAACAGTGTTATGTGTTGGTTCAACAGCACATACATGATGCGCTGCTTTTCACATGTAATCAGCACAGAAGCCTCTACTAACCGATTTTTCATTACTGCAATGAAATGGTACAATCTAATGAAATACCGAGTTCCCAACGCTGCTATAGATCTAAAACTGCTGCAAGAGCAGAATATGCAATACTCCACAGCACTACCCTAGCTGTCCCTTTAAGGAGTCTTGGTAGGTATTTCTGGGGCACGATTTTTGAGCAGAAAGGTCATGCTCACGAGTCAGCAGGTAGCAGGACCTGCATTTGTTAATACGAGATTATGAGAACTGCCATACTAGATTGAAATAAAAATCTATCTTATGCAGTACAGGCACAGTAGCATATGCTGTAGGAAAAGAACAGAGGATAATCTTTTGGATGCAGCCACTCACCTTCCAGCAAGCAGCACTTAAGAGATTAAGGAGGGTAAACACTGAAAATTCGTAGTTTGCCAACAGCAGCCTCACCATGCCAATGATGCAGTTCAGGATGTTACTGAAATACAGAAGTTCAACATGTCATCCTAGGAGCCAGCAATTCTCATTTACAGTAAAAGTCAAATAATTGTATACTCAACATGTAGATTCAAATATAACCTATTGATGCATAAAAAACCCTTTTAGTAGGGAACTTCACTTGCCATTATTACAGAGGCAATTTATGCCCAACAAGAGCCATAGACCCACCAAGGAACATGCAAGTGGAGTTATTCTGTCCTTCTTATTCTAACCCCAGTCCAGAGAGTCTAAATTGACCAGCCAGGCAACAGTGAGAGTGGAAACAAAGGTGCAGAGAGGTGAACTGATTTGCTCCCTATCACTTCCCGGATGAATGTCAGAAGATGCAGAGAACTAAGGCCCTCTGAAATCCAAATCAGATCCCCAGGCTGAGATTCATACTATGCATCTTACCTCCAAACACGTGTGTCTGTGAAACTATATAAAGCATTTAGAGATTGCTAGGTCTACGAGGTCATTATTTTTTACATAGATGACCTAAAAGACAAAGCCACGCACAAAGCAACCTAGTTCAGGGAACAATGCACATGTTGCATTTTGTACCAAGCAAAATAGATGTTGAAATTAATATGCTTCAGGAAACAGAAGTAGAAAGAAAGAAAAGGTACGAGACAGTCATTTATATCACACTTCAGCAACAGCATGTAGCTCCTTGCTACCGGAGATCTGCTTTCCAACAGCAAATAATAAAATTACACTTTTTGTGCTGTTAATTATATGCAAATTAAAATTGGGTGCACATTAATGCAAAGAGTTGAATATCCATTTAATCAGATCCTCCCTGCAGGGTCCAATGATAAAAATGACAGAAGACTTGCATTGCTAATTCTGAACCTCTCACATCTTGTACGTACTTACCTTGTAAACGAACAGCTACTGTGACACCTGCCTGCTGGGCTGAAGGTTTATGTTGATTAGGTCTATAGGAGCTAGTAGTAATCCTCCTGAAGGGAAAGTTCAGTTCCTTGAGCTAGGAAACCTAAAGAGCAAATCCCTGTAGTAACTGGAATCATTTAGCTGCCGAAATCAACAACAAGCCCTTAACATCCAAGATTTTTTGATAAAGATTTAGGCTGTAGCCTGTTCCAACATGCTCCCTGGTGAGGCCAGAGATCTATTGTTTAGATCTAGTTTCCCTCTTTTATATCAGCAGGGAAGAGAAATGTTTCTAAACTATCCGATTACACGTATAATCTCCCTTCAGTTTCCTTTCCTGAAGAAGATCTGAATATCTACCCTTTTCTCAGTCTTTTTTTTTTTTTTTTTCCTCCCCTCAGCTTTCATCTTCACTTCTAATTCTAGCATAGAGAGAAACTTCCTATGGAATAGAAAGGCAAAAGCCTCCTTGATGTAGATTCTCTGTATTAATAACAGCGACAAGAGGGCCCTTAACCCTGTTTAATAGCTAAAAAGACAAGTGGCAGGGGAAGAAAACAGAAATTTATACGAATGAGACCATATTCTATTACTCTGCCTCACATGGTGACAGCATAGACTCATGAATTTTCATCTGACATGACAGTCAAGATCATTCCCAGGGTCTTACTGCAGAGAATGCAGATTTGCCTTTCTCCCCGCATGGCAGAGCTGTTCAAATCAGCACCAGCTGGTCTGGCTTCTTATGAAGTTATCCTCATAGGGAAGAAGGATGAAAATACTTTTTATTTTTCCCTAGTGCATTGCTAGAGGAAAAAGGTACACGTCCTGGTGCGATGATAAATCCCACCAACCTGAAGAGAGGTTCCTTATTGTCAAGCTGCACAGCTTTGCTCAAGATCTCCAGGCGGTCCAGTTTTGTGGTTAACACTGGGATACGACGGAGTTAGGGAGAGGTCATTTAAATTGCATAGGAGTGGTACTTAAAGGGTTAGATACATGTCATGGACCTACTTCCTTCCAGCCAGCGAAGAGCGCAAAGAAATATGCTGATCATAAGATGGAAGATGCAGACCTTATTCATGATGGTAGTAAGCCCAGCTGCACACCCTCCCCCTCCTAGGTACTGGGAGGGGGAAACTTCTCCCAGAGCGAGTGGCTGCAGAGGAAGCACACAACTCCTGGAAACTTTGTGCCATCTCAGTGGAAGCCTCACTAGAGCCTAGCACATCTCTGTCTCAAAGGCGTTCAATTATTGTTCTGTTATAAAGCCAAACTCAGTAACAAGTTTCTTCTGATGCCATCTAGAAAGCTTAAAAGGAAGCACTTCACCGCAGACATCACAGCTCAGCCTATAACCTAAAGCAGCACATCTGCCTATAACACACATTCTCCCACTGCTTTTCTTCAAAGGTGTGAGCTACAGTAAAAGGTGGTCTTAAGAACAAACTCATTTCCTTGCTTTAGTGCTTGCTAATCTAGCACTGACTATTAAATAAGCATAAGATATTTTATTTTAAAAACTTTCTACAGTATGTTATACATATTTTGAAATTTCTTTAATTACAGATGAGATAAATACATAATTACAGACTTCACAGAGAGTGTATTCTTTACTCATTAAGTCACGATCACAATATTTTCTGCAGCGCATATATTCAGTTATTTTAACCAGACTGTCCATGATGACTTTTTAGATGCAACTGTGTCGCTTGCAAACAGGAGCCTTTATTTCACATATGAGATGGTGTAACGGCTCCTTAGAAGCTTTTTTTTTTAGTATGTCCATTTAGCCACTGCCATGAAAAACAGAGCTGTATTGAAGACATGTTTTCCTGAAGGAACTGTTGTTTTCCTTTGCTTTGTCCTTCTAAAAAATTAAGTTTTCTCGGTGTCCCTGATTTATTTTTTTTTCTCTCATAGGGAAGGTTAAATAATTTTAACCTCCCTTATCAGACATATTTACACCCCATTTTTAATTACAGTAATATTAATTTCATTTTTAGTAGATTCAAATGTTAAGAATAAATATTTTCTTCACTGGGATAAATTCATTATTGAGAACCCCAATTGTAAGATGAAAACAGAGAGATGGTATTCTCTTATATGTGAAAAAGAAAAATGCACACTACAAAATCTGCAAACTCTAAAACTCTGAAAGACACAAGGAAAGACATTCAAAGTTGTTTGAACATCTAAAGATGGATTTGAGTGCCCAGATCCATTTATAAACTGGGTAGACAACGCTTAACTAAAATGAAGTTTTCTGCCATTTAAGTACCTAAAGACTTTGGAAAATTTTAGCCTGTGCTGTGCTTAGGTAATTCACTGCAGCTAATACCTCTTCTGTTCAGTGACTCTATTGAAAATACAAGTCAAACTTTTTAAGAATGTACTTTTTAAAATTATATATGCAAATCATTACAGGTTTTCATCCTTAAGTAACTTACTGAATCATTTAATTTTCATTTCAGGAAACAAAGCATGCTTCTTGAAAAAAATCTTACTTGACAAAGTACCCTCAAAGCAGACAAACGCATCATTCACCGTTCTCTAATATCATAAAATACAGACATTAATAATATGAATAAATGTATGTAAGTAATTATATCACTTAGCATAAATATATTTTTAATATACCTTCCTATTAAGCAAAAAATACTACCAATTATTACAATAAGATTATATCTAGTTGCAAATCAGTATTTTTTAATTGTTTATACCTACCAATGGGACAGAATTTCTTTAGGAATATAATTAAGTACAGATTAAAATTAATTATTTAAATACAGGTTTCCTGCCTGCTGACTTAAATCATGATTAAAATTGGTGATTTAAATCAAGCCACCCTGCTGCGACCTACCAAAAAAGTTTTCTGAATTATAATCAAATAATATGCAGATTCAGTATTAATTGGAGTGTTTTATGGTTAGCCCTGGTTTCTGGAATGAGACATGCAAGTGCTTCCACTAGGCTGAATTCTTAATTTCTCATTTCTCCTTTCATTACATAAGTCAGTTACAGAGTTTTATTGCATGTGTACATTTTTTTTGTACAGACGACTGTATGAGATTGCAATACATTACACTGCATTTTAAGAGAAAGCATTTCTAAAAAAACAGATATATCAAATGAGTAAGAGGCTGACAGGGATGCAGTCATGGTGTACCTGTATCATCATAATAGTTAAAACAGTGCCCTATAAAAACCCAGTCTAATTTGTTCACATCATTACATAAACTGGAACCTATTATTATAACGAAATAACTCCGATTCTGTTCTTTTCTAGCTGTTAAGAAACTCATCTTCTGACAACACCTATGCATGTCTTTTGTCTGACATACATAGTTCCTCTAAATGTTTCTGTATTTACCATCAACATGAACACACTGTCCCCTATACACATGCAGTTTCTTGGAGCTCTAGATGTATGTTTTCCCATGTTATCTTCATGTAACTCACAGTGAGAAGAGTATCTAAATCCCAATGCTGCCCACTGGCAACTCTGCTTTGGATCTCAGAAAAGCAAACCTTTCTCACAGTCTGCACATATTTAACTTTCAATCTCATCATGTTTAAGTGAGCTTATATTTGGGTATCTGTCACCTGCATACAGAAATTATAGACAGAAAAGGGGGTTATTAGGAAAGGTAAGATGCAACCATGTCATCCCAAACAACATACTGAGAGAGAGTCTACCAAGAAAACGACTCCTCCTTCCCTAAAAATCCTCAGCTATCTTTACCAAAACGTGAAGAAGTTTGTTCACATCCCACAGATATCTTTTCACAATTAAATAGTTCTGGTAGTCTACCACCATGCGTAAACGATACTTTTATATCTCTTATTACAAAAATAAGGTAGGTAAACTAGTACAGCAAGAAATATATTCGTAGCACGTAATGGATATTAAGAGGATGCAGCTTATACAAATGATTATATATGACAGACAATTTACAGTTTTATCAACATTAAAAAAAAATGTTGCATTGACCTTTGGATCTTTAGTACTGCACAGAAAACAGGGATACAAAGAGTTGTTTGTTAAATGTCAGTCAGTTTTTCATTAAAAAAAAAAACAACCAAAAAGAAAAAAAACCAGCCCAAAAAACACCAGACAGTATCATTGCACATGTTAAGCTATTTCAGTCTCCCAAAGTCCTGGGATTTAGGTTACAATTTTGCCACATCTCTTCAGGATTCTTCTTGGGACAGCAAAACAGTGAACAACAGACAAAAATATTTTGGCATCCCATACTTGTCTCCATTTAAAGCTGTATCAGATACTATAAGCTAGCAGATAAACATATACTTGAATGACATTGTTTAACCTTCATCTTTAATTATTTCACCATTGCTCTGGGGGAAAGAAAAAAAAAGATACCTACAGTAAAGCTACTCATTTCCATTCACAATCACAGTGTCTGCTGGAGGCCAACTGACAAGCTAATGTGATAGTCAGTGGTGTGTCTCTTTGAAGTTAATCAAGCCAATACCTACACCCCAGAAATCGTGGGCTGGACTTCAAAAGATTGCAGAAAAAGAATCAAGAGGTCCTGAGGGAAAAAGTATGATGGATGACAAAGAGTTGCCCATTTAGATAATTATGTAAATGGTCACAACGTTATGTCTGTGAAACTCCAAGACACTAAAGGGAGAGGCATTCATAGGAAATAGTTAACTTGATCTGAAATGCAAGAATTCATAAAAATTGCACAGAGATCATGTCTTTCATAATTTAATCAAAAGCTTCCTTTTTCAACATAATAGTTTTTAAAGTTTAGCAGGAACATCCAAGTTCGAATTACCGTTAGTTCTTATTATTTCATCTCTGCTTGCATACTGGATGAATACAGTTAGTTTTAACGTGGCCAAAAGCTCGATGCTCAAGATATCACTAGCCATCCACCGTAAATCTCACTAGATAAAAGCCATAACAACACCCAAAACAAATGAGAGTGACAAAAGAGCAAGAAAGTGGTAGTGTGTGTAATGTCCTTCCTTGGTTTTCCAGAGTAAGAAAATCACATAATCCACCAGGGATATGCTTTCCAGTCCCTGAAGAACCTGAACAGTTTAGGACACAGGCCCATACGCATTTGCTGTGGCTGTTGGCCAAGACAGCCTTGATGCCAAAAGATACATGATGTTCCCCTCTGCATCAGCCCTCACCTGTACTTCCCATTAAACAGTAGCAGAAAGACACCACTGTTGCTTCAGATTTCATTTTTCAGCTTTCAGGGCAATAAGGCTCTATTTATGCTCTTACTACCCTTCAAGCAATGAGCATTCTCTAACCACTGCTATTACAGTAGCCATTAACATCTCCATATTATCAAGCATTTTTCTTCTAGCTCTTGCACTCACCTATGGGCCCTGTGTATACCCAGATGCCAGTTATTCTTTTATTAAGCATGTACAGTACCTAGCACAACAGGGCTCCAGTACTTGAACGTAAGTTCTAAGTTGTTACAATGCAAATAATAATCCTAGTTAATATTCTTAATCTTCTCAGGACCAAACGCTTCCAATGAAGAGCTTGGTCTGTGGTGTGAAATGATGCAAACTGCTTGAGTTATAAGAATGTGATGCTACACCTTGCTAGCAGCCTTCCCAAAAAAGCTCACACACAAACCAAAAAGCCTTGAAACAAAGCTATGTTGCCAGAGCAGGGTCAGTCAGAGGATAAATCACAACTTGGTGACTCATCTGTCCTCTTTCTCTGAGCTGTAAATCAGGAAGAACGATGAGAAGGTTCTCGGGTTGGTCACGGCACAAATAGTAAATCTCAGTTTGTCACCAGCTAATAAGAAAGAAAATACTAACACACATATATGTCATATGAATAAAAAAACATTTTAGATGCTTAATGTTCTTTATAATGAATATTAATGAAAACATTAAAAAATGGATGCTAGTCTAAGTTTTCTTTTTGCAAATAAAGTAACTGACTGAAAATAGCAGCAGTTCAGGCTCCAGACACTTTGTCTCTGTTCAGTGCTTCTAAGATTTGGAAAACTTCAGTGGTTGTTGAAGCAAAACACTAAGAAAATTAGATAGGGAAGGTGTAGGGCAGTAGCCTGTCATCAAGCCCAGCCCCACTTCTCTTCACTGGATTCAGGATCAGACCAGTGGAATGTCTCCCATCTAATTCTTCCATCTCTTTTTGTCAGGAGGATGTACAGGTACAGATTCATCTTCCCTGTCATTTCAGAAGCGTTGTCCTCATCAATATCAGAACATGCTCTAAAAAATTAACACGTCTATGTTCAGTACAGAGTAAAAGTAGTACATTACTACCTTCCCCATGTGTGCACCTGGGGCAGATTCATCAACCCCTCTTGGTCCTGGGACAGAAGTAGATTGTGTCATCCCCCTCTCCGGGTGCTTCTCACTGTCTCCAGTTTCCTGTCAGGTCTCTTCCCATTTTCCCTCCTCCTCCCTTACTCTGTTTAACCAATGTGCTCAAAGAACAGAAGCCCAGCCTGCCTTATACCTCAGTCTTGTGAGATGATCTTCCTTCCCTCTCACATTGTTACACTGGACAGTGACGCTTTTCTTTTTTTAAATAATACACCAATAAACCTTCACAAATTCTCAACCAAAACATTAATGAGAATGCTTTATCAGTGAACTTCATACCGAGCAGAATCAAACTCTATAAAAAGCTTACTCTGCCCCTTTATCCTACATATACTGAAAACTGAGTTGTTTTACTGACAGCCGCTTAGCTGGTTAGTTGCTTGGGTATGTGCGGACAGGGTCAGGAATACAGAAATAATTTCCATCTTTATGCCATGCGATTTGATAGTTCACTAACTGCTAACATACCAGACACCACCAAACTACTTTCTCTTGTTTAAAGTGTCATTGGTCCAAAGACCAATGTTGAAAGCAATATTTCAGGAGATACACACCTTTGTGTGACCACCTAGTTTCATCACCACCTTGCAGCAGAATCACTTCCAAAAAATCACAGTACTACTTTCACTCACGCCTACACTGTTGTCTTTACAAGTTTCACCTGAAGGCAACAATGAGCTGCGTGGTATCACGAAGGAAAACAAGCTCCCTAGATTCTGCAAGACAAACAAACAGACATCATCGGCCTATGGAAAGAGGTTGTAAAGTCTGGGATGTTCTGCTTATGGCTTTCCCTGTGAAGATCATCTTGCCTTTTATAACTACATCTTCTGTCACAAACTCCAAGTGCGAGCTTCAGCCCCACTGAACAGCATTGTGAAATAACAGCCTCGCCCAAGTCTGTCCCTGGGGATCCCGCACTTGTTACGAGATTTTCTCCAAGAAACCTTAGCAGCTTCTTCTCAGTGTTGCTTTTCGTTGCAATTCAAGACAATAAGGCGGCTTTCTGGACTGCACTTTAGTTGCTATTGTTTGCTCTTTGGTTTTGGACTACAACTGGATAGAGCCTTACTCATGAATTTACATGCATAACTAGTGCAATGCATCACAAAAAAAGCACGACAAAGAAACTAAAAGGAAGTATATCCAGGAGAAAACAGGGGAGAAATATTTTCTGGAAGCATAATGCGAGCAAGGCCCCAGATACGAACTCATCACTTCCAGAGACTAAAGTAGCAGAATAAGAAAGGAGACCAACAATGAACGCCAGGAGCAAAATACACAGATCCTGGGAGACTGAAACTCAAATTTACTTCAAAAACCAGAGAAGGCCACTCCAGCATGTTTAGTGCTTGAGAAAAAACAGCTGCTGAATGCACAAACCACAGACATCCTAAGGGAAGCAGCTACTCATGACCATATGGTCTTCTACCATTTTTCTTTTCAACTCAGGCAAGACTAATATGTAGGTTCTGGTAGCTGGGTAATCTTTTGAATCTCATTCTGTGGTTTAGAAAGCAAACTGAGATGGCAAACAGTTTTATTTCAGTAAGATATGAAGAGCTTGATAAGAAGGATTTTTTTCACCATTTTTTCTCATCCTGCTGATAAACACAGACCACTACCCTTGGTGGGATGGTAAATGTATAAGGCTTTGCAGATTTACTGTACTACTATGGCTATCATATAGCACACATGCAACAAAAATCAAAGATTTAATCAGGCCATAAGCAATAGCACAATCTGCTTCCATTGCACATTTGGCAGACCCTCAGAGAAGAACTGGGTTTTGGCCTGCCATTACACTTCTACAGCACACGAAATATGCTTGAAACTGTGCTGGTGCACAGAATTAAAACCAATCATCACCACTGCCAGTGAAGTCTAACCGCAACACAAGACATCTCTCATCAAGTCCATAAGACATGAGACACTAAATGCCAGGCAGAAAATGCCCCTTTGGAAAGCTATGTCAGGGAGAAAACTAACAACATGCAAATTTACCTTAGCAAAATTTCCAGAGATGGATTGAAGAAAAACCTCAAGGTCAAAATACCACCAACAGGAAAGACTTCCAAAGGACTACAAAGTCTTACTGAAACTCAGTGGGAATGAGGTATCAAAATTCCTTAGGCTTCTTTTAATAATTTCAGCCAAGTAATTTTACAAATCCATTGTGGATGCTGGGACCAGTGTGACACCATAATGTTTCAAAGCGAAACATCCATTCTACAGACAACTTCAAAGTATCACTATTTGCTCTCTAGCTTACTCGACCTACTGCCTCTGTGGGTATATAGAGCTCTGAGTCATTCGGATCTTCCAGCTTTATTTTATTGTTTCGATAGGGTGATGAATTAGAAGTCAGTGTAGCAATACAAATGGTAATGAACTGAAGTACCTCCTATTCACTTTCTTAAAGAATTCACTTTTGTCCCTAAAAACTTTCACTTCAGTGTCATGGACAACTTTCCACTCTATTAAGGATCACTTTTTTTTTTTTTAACATGAGGCCACATTTTAAAAAATAGGAACAAGAATAACATAACTGAACTCAAACTTGAAAATTTTCAGAGGAGCACGGATTCAGGCTGTGGAAAGACAGTCATAAGCTTTAACACATAGATGGATTGTTAGTGAGTTTTAAAAGTACCTGCAGACACGTAATTCAGAAAATTCCCCCATGGCATCTATTCATACCTAGGTTGTCAAGTATCTCTAAAAGCCTTTAATTGATTTAGATGAAAAATAGAGCATGTACACATGTAACTCGAATTTTGGCCATTTTTTGAAAACTACTAAGTGGCTTGCTGCTCTCAATTAACAGGGACTGTAGATTTATTCAGACAAAGTCGTACCTTACCAGTCTAAAAGTAAAATTGCTACTTTTGAAGAACTGGACTAGCTTTTGGAGGGACGAAAGGGGGACTAAACGGCTTCCTAGTCCTGTATAATGCTGGATCACCTAGGCATACATGCCAAAACAACTCCCATTGTGGTGTATTTAGTGTAAGTAGGGTCACATTTAAAATGCTAGGTAGGTTAAAGATCCTGGATGAACCAAGAAAGTAATGAGAGAGGCCCTCACTGGCCTCTAAAGCATTACTGGAAATAAAACAGTCAGAGAAAGCCAGCGTGGCCTTGGGCTTAGTCCCCCGAACTATCACTTAAAACCATGTACACCTACAAAGACACAAAACTTAAATAAGTTAGGAAGGAAGAAAGGAAGGCTTCAGTTCAGTGAATATTTTCTATCATCTCCCTGATTGATTTTTTCAGCACACTTAATTCCTTTCTCAGATACTTTGCTTACACTTGGCATGCAAAGAGACACAGGGTTACTGCTAACAAAGCAGCAAGAGCTTCTCTGAAGATTTGAGTAAATGCTCTGACACACAGAACTGTGCTGATTTCCAGACAACAGTTTGACATCTGCTCCATCATGTAGAAACGAGACTTTACAAAGCCCAACTTCAATTCATTTTAAAGCCTCGTTTGAAGATCCCATTTTAGACCCTCTTGCTGTAGATTTCGCTTCCCCGACTGCTTAACATGCACGTTGGAGCCTCCAACACTGAGCCATATAGATTTGTCTTTGTCTTTTGTGTTAATTATTAGCTGCTGCAGAGCTGTCTCTGTGGGTGAACGCACACAGAAACAAAGGCGGCAAGGTTGTAAAACCTTTTATCTCTATCAGGGCACATTATTTGATAAGGTGCTAAGCTAATAGCAACGCATGTCAAATTGTGTTTAGACAGATCAGTGTGCTGGGAATTGGAGGTTATATTTGTCTCTGGAAACTAGCACCTGGAGAAGCAAAGAGAAATTCATACCAATATTCGCAACACTATGTAAACTGTAAACCACCTCCAAGCAGCTACTTTACAAATGGCTCTAAGATAATGAACCTCTGTCATTTCATTTGCCTTGTGCATATCCTTTTGCACGTTTATCATTCATATTCTCATAAAAGCCGTGAAAATAGGAAACGGAATACAGAGCAGTGAGCAACGTAGTATTATGCCAACATTACACAGCCTATGCTTTTAAGAAAATCTCTGAGCACCCAACTGGAGACACCAAATTTACGGTGAGATCTAAACATCTGCCCCTGAGAAACTGGCAAGGGTGTACATCAAGGCATGCAAAGCTGATAAAATAGAACACTTGGAGAAGAACGCATTCGGCATATTAGAACAAGAGGTATGGTGTAAGTTTAAAAAAAAATAAATTATAATTTCCAAGGTTTGGGGGTTGTGTTTTGTTCAAGGGTTTCACACACACCCCCCTCCCCCTCCTTGCAGGTATTTCTCTTCTATTTTTCAGCTAACTGCACAAAATTTAAGGCAGCATCTAGACCGCACTACTTAACGGAAAGGTAGCAAACACATCACTGCCCCATGAATGTGAACAGCTAATAATGGTACCTGGTCAGCCCAGGAAACACACTGCAGTCCTTCCTCCAGAGACACTTACTTTTTCACATAGCTTTGTCAACTTTCACATTTGAAACCACAGCCTTCCTAATCAGTGCCATATATGCTCATTGTCATAGTCTTTTTCAACATTTTATAGATGTTTTCTATGATGAAGACCTCAAGATAGCACAAGGAATCATCCCAAATGCTAGGTGTCTAATTTGCATGAAGTTTACAACCTTGATTATCTCAAAGTCATTGGGACCAATGAACACATTCAGATAATCAGGATTTCAAGTACTCAAGGGTTGTTTCAGCACAGTTAACGGATGTTTTGTAAACAAAGTTTGAAATAATTAAGGTTCAAGTAATTGGAATTATTTTGTACACAAAAACAAAGTTTAGATTCTTTCTCCTTATTTCTCTGCAGACACTGTGGTAATCCTGGAAGAAAAAAAATCTAATGCTTTCAACAGTTCTGTACTAAAAGTTGCACTTCCAGAAATATATAGATTGGGTTTATGTGACTGTGTGAGCCTTTATATGTAATAGGACATGTACACATTTTTAGTTCTTGCACTGATCAATAGGAAAATGGGCTCCAAAATGTCACACAAACTAGAAAGACAATAAAATAGATGTTTTTTGAGTCCTTTTTAAGGACAAGAACTATTTATAAAACATCTTCAGTGTAAGTAGTAGTTTCCAACATTCCCAATAAACAATTATACTTCATTCTTACCCTTAGTTCCAAAGTTAAGGCTTCCAGGAAAAAAAAAAAAAAAAAAAAAAACAAATGACCACAACACCCCTGATGTTGTCTACTATTAATTCAATGATGTGTCTAAGTGGAGAACCTTATGCGCATTGCTTCTGTAATACTGCAAGTTGCCTGCCTCAGCACCGAGACCAGCCTGCTCAGCTTCTGGTACAACCAATGAAGAACCCAACAAGCACAAAGCCAGGTGTCATGGTTCAACCCCAGCCAGCAGCTAGGACCATGCAGTTACTCACTCGCTACCCTGGCTGCAATAGGGGAGAGAGTCAAAAAAAGTGAGGAAACTCATGGGTTGAGATGAAGACATTAACAGGTAGACCAAAAGCCGCACACGCAAGCAAAGCAAAAGAAGGAATTCATTCACTGCTTTCCCATCAGCAGGCAGGTGTTGAGCCATCTCCAGCAAAGCAGGGCTCTTTTACAATTATTCAGGAAGACAAAATGCCATCACTCTGAAGGTCCCTCCCCTCTTCCTTCTTCCCCCAACTTTATATGCTGAGCATGACGTCTTACGGTATGGAACATCCCTTCGGTCAGTTGGGGTCAGCTGTCCAGGCTGCGTCTCCTCCCAACTTCTTGTGCGCTCCCAGCCTGCTCGCTGGTGGGGCGGCGTGAGGAGCAGAAGCAGCCTTCACTGCCTAGCAACAACCAGAAACATCAGTGTGCTATCACCACTTTCATCCCAAATCCAAAACATAGCACTATACCAGCTGCTAGCAAGAAAGTTTAACTCCATCCCAAGTGAAACCATGACAGCAGGGCATGTTTTTATTTTAGCTGCTGACTCTAGTGTGATGATGTAGGACATGAGCCAATGGTTTACAGAGATGTGGCATACCTTACATTTTCTACGTCTCTTTATATTCTAGTTTGAGCTCTATCAGAGCTAAAAAGCAAAATAGCAATAGGCTTTTTCAAGTGGGGTGTGAATTTCGGACCTTATTTTAACTATAAAAGAAATCTCTGTGAAACCCTGCGTTCACCCATCAGGGTAAAAAAAGACAGCCTGAGCAAATGCTGAGATTAAGATGACACCATACCGTTCTTGTTTTAAGAAGATACCCTAAGTATACATCGATTCTCTTTGCAGTAGACAAATGGACTACCAGTCTTTCCATCCCCCCCTTCCCCCAAAAAAGAAAGACTTAAAAGAGGAACTGTATATACAAATCAAGTAGGGGGGAGGGGGGGGGAACCCTAATGTTGCTTTCAGCATTATATCCTCTGCAATAACTGTATAGAAGACATCTGATGGTGACATGATAGAACTGGAAACACTTAATAGTTTACTATTGTGTTCAATTTTTTTAAGGTTACTGAGCTCAAGCATCTTTAATTCAAGGACTCTTAGAGGGGAAGAAAAAGAAAAAGAAACACTACAGAAATCATAGAGACCAGAGGCTTAGATACAGAAAGAAGAGACTGACACTGTCTCAGCTGGGCAAGGAATCCATTTTCTACCTGGTAAGAAGAGCCATGAAGCTGGCAGGCAGGCAAACTGATTGGTGTGTGGACCACTAACTCGGCAAGGGAAGCAGCCGTATATACAAGAGCCAAGTTTGCCGTTTCTGACCAAGAGACCATAGGAGCTGCACATTCCCATTTACACGAAAGAAATTTTCCTCTCAACTTTCTCTCTACTCTGTGACTGGAGAAGCAGAGACCTTCACTCTACTCTCTAGTCTTCAGACCGCTAGCAAATATGTAGTCCTCACAGAAACTACTTTCTTCCACATAATATTAAGTTACCACCAATTAATCAGCATCATCCAGGCTCTCAATTTTGAACACATTGAAGAGAAGAAAAAAAATTCAGGGTGTAGCATGGGTCCTTCTGTTTGAGTAAGCAGAGCAGCAAACAAGCAGATGGCAGAAGCAAAACATATGAGAATTAATACAGCATTACACAATGCTTTTCATCCAAACATGTGTAAGTGTTGAAACAAAAAGTTCATGATCACTATCCTTATTTTAAAGATTAAGGCAAGCAATATATACAGAAATTAAAACACTTGCCCCAAGAGGCCAGTGGCAAAACTGAGAATAGAGGCAGCAAGACAATACAAGTCTCAAGTTCCCCTTCCCTGTTCTGTTCAGAAATATACTGACCATCCTTAGAAATAAACATGAAGCACTTGCTTGTTTCCTGCTCCTGAAAAATACAAAAAGTTATTTTAAGACCATGTTAAATGCATCCTTCTCACTCTAACTCCACTATTGGTCTACGTTTGATAAACAGAAAGTACAAATATTGAGTCAAAACACCAAGAATTATTTTTTCTCAGAATTTATTATAACATCACTAGCTTGTATGTTATAACATTTCACTATATTTTCCAGTCATGTAGAGATATGCTTGGATAGGGTTTCTAAGCCACAAAACACATCTGTAATTCAAAAGAGCGTGGCACTCAGCAAGAGGATGCAAATCAGACCAAACAGAGCAACCCTGATAGAGAAACCTTGTCCACCCACAAAGATGGGTTATGCATGTCGCATTTTCCAGCCTATTTCTCTTAAACATGTTTTGCACTTTCTACTGCTAAAAATAACTCTGTTACATTAGGAAAGGAGCAGTGGCAGAAACCAGTGCTTGCTGGCAGACTGCTTTCTCCCCCTCCCTGTGGTTTTTTGGGTTTTTTTTTTTTGTTTTGTTTTTAAAGAGATAAACAATTTATCTGTAGCATTTCAGACACGTTTAGGTTAACTATAGCCATTAAACAGTTATACTAAATATGAAATAGGCTGAGATTATTATTGATAATGTTTTTCTTATATGTCTAATCAGCTCAATTCTGCTTTTACTGACAGCCCTGTTAGTCAAGAGAATCAAAGAAATCTCCCCACTGCAAAACTAGTGCAAAGTAGACTGTGACTTTAAAAATGCATACATATGTGCATACACCTAGACACAATGATTCAGTGTGTTTAATGGAACATGCATTTATTGTGGAAGTTATTACACTGGAAAAGCAGTGCAAAAACAAATCTTCCTTCCATCATCAACAGAGGTATCATCTAGAGCAACACCGGGTTTGTGCCTCTTATGACATGATGGCAAAAGTAAAGAGGACATTAAAATAAAGCTGCATGTTAGAAAAGAATCCTTTTTTGTAGAGACCTCTAAAGCTCTTTAAAAATATTTAACCCTCACTAGATAGAAGTTAAACACTATTACTCCTCTGGAATGTTTCACCTGAGTCGATCATACCTAGTCCACACGTCGCTCCAAAAATTAGGAAGATAGGTCTCATTCATTATTAATAATGCAATACAGAACAGTCTTTAGCAGACACATTTGATCTGCTTAGGAAAGTACACTGGAGTTGTGACTGTTCGTTAGCAGAAAGGACACATATGTATATACTTCTTCAGATTATGTACCTTATTTAATGTTTCCATAAAAAGCCAATATAAAAATGATCACATATCAACATATTCATGTGTATTGAAATAACAAAGTGTTTTAAGCAAAAGTCACCAAATAGTGCCACCTGCTGAAAACTGTCTAATACTGCCAGCCACACACCAGTCCCTGTTCCCCATTACCTGAAATTCACAGAATAGAATATTACACAGCCAACCCCCTTCATTCAAATGAAGGACTAAAGAGCTATACAGAGAAGAAAGGAACAAAGAAACAAACAAACATCACTTAACAGAGCTCTGCTGGAATCGAAGGAATATAAATAGTCTATTGTTCCAGTGTCTATCTGCTTTTGTGGTGCCTCCTGGATCACTGAATAGGCAGCAATCTGCCTAAGAAAATGCTCATACCAACATTGATACATATGCTCACATCTAAATGCCTTTAGGAGTGTAATTTATGAACAGCTCATTAATAAGGGTGATACGTTACTACTGAGATTCTAACAAGAACCTCCTGCGGGTTCCGGATTAAAGGTTTTGCAGTTGAAGAAATGTGGAAAAAAATGGCACAGCCACAGCCTGCGTATCACAGAAATCAACAGCATAACTCCCAAGATGCTTCTACAGGACTTAAAAACAATTAAGATAAAACCCCATCATAAACTATGAAATAGTCAGGGTGGTAGGGAGCCTTCATTTGAGCATTCTCATTCCATGGTGATGAGAGTAAGACAAATAATTTTCTGAAGCATTTTAAAGTAGTAGCTGCAGTCTGCACAAGAGACAAGAGAATTCATTTTTAAAATAGCCACAGCTCAGATGGGAGGCAGGAGGATATTTTCAACACAATTGCTTTGAAAAAGTCTTCCCATCATTTTCATAGGATCCTGAGCAACAAACATAACAATCCGTTCACCAACATGTGAGCCAGTATAGTTTAAGTTACACACCGAGTCACAGACAAAGGCAGGTTTCCTCACGTCCATGCCGATACAGCCCGTTTTACCATGACATAACTGAAATGAGATAAATATATTGAAACAACATGTTCATCCTGCAACTGGATAAAATTAGCTTTCTACTCTTACATAAGTGACTTAAAGAGAGTTTAAGTTGACCAAATGGATCAGGCTGAGATCCCACCTCATCACAACGGAGGAGCCCTCATCACTTTCCTTCACAATTTGGATCTTTACCTGGGGCCATATGTTTCACCTCCATGAAGCTTCACCAAGTGCTGCATAACATTTTGTCACCACCTGTACCTCAGAGGTGACTGAGGTTCCTCATCACAAGCACGTCAGCCTGGTAGCTCACAAAATGCCTTGTGAATGAAATGAGTGAAAATGACTAAAAACGCTGTATAAATGTAAATTATTGTTATTAACAAAAGCGGGGATATCTCTGTGCTACTTACATTGCTATTTTTTCACTCACATTTCTACATGACTTCATTTTGTAAAAATAGATTAATTAAGTGCTGATTGATTTGTATTTTCTAGATCATGATGAAATTATAGTTTAAAATGTCATGTCACAGGTAAAACTTAAAAGCCACAGCAGCAATGACAGTAATGAAAAAGTATCCATATTAATTACTTGTACATTTATCATGTTGGTTTTTTTTTTTAATAAAGACACTGCTTTTCTATATTGTGAAATGACTTCACTCAAAAAGATAGATCAGCTGAAAGTACTGGAGGGCCAGATTCTCATATATCCCTAAGGAGCCCTTCACGCTGCCTAGCTGTGCAAAGGAACTTTAAATCAGGTAGATAGTGAACTGAAGGCTGTTACAATATCCCCTGCACGGTTATTCATATTCTGAATAACTAAGCTCTAAGCTCTTGTATCTTTTCACTAGGTGAGATCTAAGCCTTCAGGCTTTCCATATCTTTGCACTCTTTTCAAGCCCTACTCCTGTGACTGAGTATAAAACTTCATGCTGTCACGACAAAACTTGGTGTTTGCACAGAAATTAGCCTTTCCACTAACACTCAAAAATCCTAACGTGCTGTAATTCCAAGTAAACTGTTTCCTTGGAAGGAAAAAAGGCTGCATTGCTCCTAGAGTTCAGCACTAGACCGTTCCAGAGCATTCGTGCTTGTTATCACTTGGCACCGATTGGTTCCTTGCATTTAAGATGATAAAAATACTTTGTAGATATTAGTGAATTAAAACCGACGACATCCTTATGAAATCAGAGAGTTTTAATATCTTACTACAGATGGATAAACTGAGACACTGAAACATCAGTGGCAGCATTCTTAACCTTGCTTGAGTAATAGGAAGTGTACAAATCCAACTTCATGTATTTGAGGAAACAGCTGCCTTTAAAAAGGGACTGAGCACATGGCTTTACAGTTCAGGAACTGATAGAAGTTTCTGAATCCAGTGCTGTTGGGAATCCCCAATTTGAACATTCTGTCTAAAGCATCAATGAAACGAAAGAAATCATAAGAAATAGCCAAAGAACACAGGGTTCCAAAATTTCCAATTTCAGGTCATATTGAAAAAGCAAACATCAAGTTTTGGTTTTATTTTTGACTGTACCAGTGACCCATGAATCACACGCTGCTGTAGCCAGAGGTCCTGCTTGACAATTATCACCGCCTACTCCATTCTAAGGAGTGCTAAAGGGTAAAATAATGTAATTAATAAAAATTCCCATGATAGACCCTTAGTTGTACATGAGCACATAATATATCATTACGTACACCTCTATATGTGTGCGTATACAAACCCTGGAGAGAAACCAACTGTGTACTCCTCCCACTTAGCGTGTGTGCCAACAGGGCTGGAGTGGACATGCCCTACCCCTACTTTTTAGAGCAAATTAACAACCGCGCTGCTTAAAACTTTTGCTCAGTTCCTTACCCCCGGGGATAAGTCTATTGGTACCTTCATTTTCACACTGAGGTCACTTCCACCCACCCACACAGAAAACAATAGTAGCAAAAAATTGAAGAGCATTTGTAGACAAGGCTGCTTTCTACAGTATGTAGAAGGGAGTGAAATTGCACATGTGTGTTGAAATCAGTGTTACTTCAATGGAAAAGCTAAGCAGACAAGATCTCCAGGTTGTACTGAAGGTAAATGAACTCCTACTATGCTGGGCAACTGGATTTCAGGGAAGCAGTTCCAAATTACAATAAATTTTGCAACCTCCATTCAAACAAAAATGCTATGGGCCGAAGTAAATCAGCAAGGGTCTCTCCTGACTATTACACACCCCCAAAGTTGAAAGAAAAATTGACAGACTGACCCCTTTTTATAAAAAGTATGCTAGATATATCCAAGACCGAGAACAAGAAAAATCTCTGCTAAGATTACTGAATATTTTCACTAAGCCACCATCCATCATAGCATAAACCACACTTCTAAGTCATTTATCGGCACAGAGAACAGAGACCTAAAAACTATACAGCTGCACGTAATCCATATTGCCACCATGTCCGCACCACTTCCAAAAACATCCATTCCTATTGAAAATAAAATACAACTGACTACTAGAAGCTACTGAAGAAGCACTTTAGGATTGATCCTATGTTATATATTCATCTGTAACCTGGGAATAAAGTTGGCTCAGATACGCAGCTTGATAATCTGACTTGAGGATCTATCCAATGAGTGCTATTTTACAAATCTTCAGTGAAACGCCACTTAAAATACTGTATGCAGTTCTTGTCAGATGTATGCAAGAACAATGAATTTAAGCAAGAACAAATTCAAAGGGGATCCATTACAGTAATTAGAAAAATGGACTGTGTGCAAAGAAATATTAAATGAGGACAGCTTTAGTTTGCTAACAAAATAAGTGCTGAGAAAGAATACCTGACTTCAGACGTTGTTTAGAAATAAATATCAAGGAGAGATAAAAACAGATTAAGGATCAAATGACTATACTTCAGTCATCACTATTATTCCAGCTAGTCCTGCAAGAGGACACTTTCAGAGTAACTAGTGCAAGAAACCTAACATTGCTTTGCTCAATATGTTTATGAGAGAGACCAAATGATAACGCAGGAAAACTTCATAGACAGAAACTTAATCTTCATATTAGAATTCCCGTGTATCTCACGTGGCCTCTTAGAGGGAACCTAGAAAGAAACTACATCATTGTTTCTTTTCATCAGAACTGCACTTACGAATCCTGTACATCAGGACATTACTGGCTACCTAGAGAAGCCTGGAGCAGACACGCTTTTCCCAGTCATCATGTAGTTTCAATTCTGCGTAAAAGAAACCGGAAGAAAACATCTTCCTCTGAACAAATGGGAATGGTATGCAACTCAAGAAAGAATACGGGTACTGATGCCTTTAATGACAATAATATGCTGCAGATGCATATTCCTCTTATGGCTACAACTTCTCACCGGGTTTCCGGATGAAACATTCTTTGTGCAGCTTAGATGTGCACAGACTGCTGCAGAGCTGCTTTGCTAGTCAGGGTTTTGGTTTTTTTTTTTTTTTTTTTTTTTTTTTTGGCTGAAGGGGGGTTGTGGGTTTTTTTCGGTTTGTTTTGTTGGGTTTTTTTCTTCTTACTTTTATAGTGCTACAGTCCAGAGAATCATCTAGCAAGTTCATTAACACATCTGTTGTCACTACAGTGTCACTGATTTATATACACATTTAATATCTAGTAATGTCATGTAATATGGAAACTGTATATTTTATATACCTATATGTATATATACACGTTCTATGGATTCCTCTCAACTAACTGTCCACTGTACAATCGCTTGAAATGAATAGACAGCTAGCTGGTGGGGCAATCAGAGAATCCTTCCCAACACTATGTTCTTATTCATTCACTGGTCTGCTAATGAGAAGAGAGTGGTTATGGAGCATGTTTTTTTTTATTTTTTTTTTCCCCCCCTAGAGTGCTCACTGTTACAAGATGTCCACGGTCTAGTAGGGAAATCACCTTGCAGGTAAGATCAAAGGCAACTAAGCAGGCTGAAATAATTGAAGCCTTCAATTAGCAAGCTGCCTCCAGATTTCTCATGGCAGAAAACACGCAGTCTTTGTCCCAAGATCTGCCTGCTTGATTTGTTTATGGCTGAGCTTCCTTCTCTTAGTGCTGAGGTGCTATGTGAAAATAAATTTGAAATCCTGTAAATTTACAGTTGGGTAATTGGCAGCAAAGGTACACCATCAACCGCAGTAAATTAACCATTTAAGCCATAAATCACATTTATGATTTGCAGTGTAAATGTAATTGTTAAAAATGTTCATCTTAACAGTAAATAGCAGTTCAAAGAAATCAATTTAATAATGACAGATTGTTTCCAGCTAGAAATAAAGTGTTAGAATAGTTGATTTTCATTGCAAACTCATATTCAGTTGCTACAGATCAGTATCTCAGAGTATGGTTTTAAAACCACAAATGAGCTGTTTATTTTTACTTTTCTGTTGCAACAGCGACACTTACTGAACACTGATGAATGCTTTTACATGTGTCAAAGGAACTCATTTTAAATAACGGAAGTAACTAGTTTTATTCCTCACTCTTTACAAAGCAGCTTGAGGAGACGTACTCAAACAGCTGCTTACCGGGAAGGCAAGAGAAAAAGAGTAAGAATGAAACCCAAAGCCAGTTTTCAAAAAAAAAAAAAAAAAAGAAAGAAAATTCTTTTACAAATACAAAGATTTGTGTATAGGTTGCATGGCTCTATGCTTCTCCAAACTACACTTGGGAAACTACTTATAAGGTTATGAACTGGAACAATAAAGCTCCACCAACTTTGAGTTCTAAAGCCTGTTCTTTATGCTTCTTATATTAAGACTACTGGTGTGCAAGTTTTAAGAAATTGCACATGGGGCAATCAGTTCTTGTACCAGAGAAGTAGAAGGCTCAACTGTTTACATAACGCAACCAAATTCACATTGCCAGCTGCTGCCCTGCTCTCCCAGCCAGGGCTGTGAAGAGTAGGTGCTGGGCATAAGCATTACATTTTGGTCTTTTAGATGTTCACTTTCTACCATATCTTTTTTCCCTCTATCCTCCGTGTCCTTTTCGTACTCTTATCTCAATTCTTCTCTTTTCTTCCTTGTCCCCGGCCAATTTCTTCTCTCACCCTTCACCTTTCCCTATACCAAGCTTTCTCACATAACACCTTTATCTCAACTTTTACTCCATTTCTCCCCTCGACCATGCCAACTTCTTTTTCCTCATATTCTCTTCATGTTTTCCACACAACAAAGTTTTCAAATCCTCTGAAAATAGTGATCCATGTAAAGATCACATTCCTCTGGCTCAGCAGAATGCCCCAGAAAATACTCAGGGATGTCTTAAGGCTCAAATCCAATACATTGGCAAACGGGTAGAGCCCCTCACTATTGCATTACCTATGGAAACATACAAGAAACACTCCTTGAAAAAATGTTAGAGCATCTTCAAGCTCAAAGTGTATAGACATGCATATTAGGAGTTATGACTAATGCATCTACATTAGCTTTGAATTACTGACCATGTTTGGTATTATCTCTCTCTGCCCAACAGTTCACCACAAAGAAAGTTATGGTAACTGAGTGTTCAATACAGAATAGAATGTGAAAATGAGGATTATGTTTTCTATGTTTGGATGGAGGTTTACTCAGACATACCATGACATCTAGGGTGTCACTGCTTTAATAAAAAGCCAAAACTACCCCAACTACCACAAGTGGAAATTCAGCTCTCAGCAGCTAGCATTAGAGACAGCCAGAACGACAGCAAGGTGACATTTGCCTGCTGTAGTAAAGCTAGTGAAGACTTTACAGTCTAACCTCCCTACTCCAGAAAGTACTGACAACTAGCAACTGTAGCTATTATCGGGGAAACACCCCATATGAACATGCCCAAATTAGCAAGAAAAGGCACAAACTTTTGGGGGATTTTTGGCTGGTTTGTTTTGATTTGGGGGGGTGCGTGCTTTGAAGCGCAATGATGTTTTAAGCGGTGTCCAAGGACCTTTTAGAAGCACACACTTTTTCCAATAAACTCCAGGGAGATATTTATTTTTTTTTCTCCTTTGAAAAGGGCATAATTTTTCAGCAAGCATGCATATACCTTTTGATGCCATGCAAGTTCAAGGTAGTCCTAAAAGGTGCAGGCAGTAGATTCAGGTTATTTCAAATTAGGCTACCACATCCTGGCTTTACTCTGTCTTCTTGCCTATTTTGTGGCTGCACCAGCCAACTGGATAATGCTAACGGCAAATAAAATATACAGAGAAACAAATGGTTCCAGACAGTAGTTGTACTTTAGAAGGAAATTCAGTACCTGTTAAAGAGAAAATTCTACATTGTATAAATTATAGTTTAAAAAAACATAACTGTCATGGGACTCACACTAGAAATTGGAAGACTTGATAACACAGACGTACCCATCCTTTCTCAGCCAGACAGAGAAGGTATTCTAAGGCCTCTTGTGAGAGCATCGCACCTGCCACATCTCCTCTGGTGCGCTAAGGAGGATCTGGCACCAGAGGTGACATGCCACCTTTGCAAGAAGAGTCATCCACCAGCCAGCCTGCTTCAGGCCCACTCACAGCCTACGTTACGGCACACGTGAAATGAAATTCCATTAGACTACAGTGCCCAAATTCACAGCCAAATTTATGATAAAGTTTAGTCCCACCACGAAAACCGTCTGCAACCTTGAGTTGAATAATTCTTTTATGACAAAGCTACACCTCGATTGTGAAATCTTTACTTCCCATTTCATGAATCAAGAGTAGTTGCAGGAGAACGTTCTCACCAGAATCCTATGAAGTGTAATTTGGGGGCAGGCGGGAGACAAAAAGCAAAACCAGTTTTTGACAGAGTAGTACAGTTTTATCTCCTAGAGCAGTAGTTCAGATTCCATATGTGCCCGTAGTATTTTGCCTTACAGAAATCAAAATCAAAACCAAAATATCCAAGCGTATTCTTTCCCCAGAGGGCATTTAAGATGATGTTTTATATATTACAAGACTCTTCTCATTCCAAAAGGATATTCAAAGTGCTATGTCTGATCTATAAAGCTTAGCCATATTTTAGCACAAGCTTCATTCTAATATTCTGCAGGGTCCCCTTTATTACAGTAATCCTAATTACTGTCAGTTTGAGGCATACGAGGTTGACTAAAGAAGCGGCACCTTTTGGTGAGAGTGTTGTACACTGTAAGTATAAAATTATATCTTCATTTATCTCATGTTTTCTTTGGTTTATAACACCTCCTAAGGAATGGAATGTTTCCCTCTCTAGCAAAAAAAAAAAAATTACATCCCCCTTTCAAAATACTAATAGTTTTTTATTCTGTTTCATAAAATGTTAATGCATGTAAAAAGAGGAAATGGGGGGGGGGAATCTTTATTTTCAGAGCTTCATTTTCATATAAACCAGCACATAAGCAAATTCTGGGAAGACTGTGCAGCATAGGCAGACTTTTCAAATGTATAGGACACTAGATGTTGCCAATTGTGGAATAAGTTGCCCCTTTTCTCCCAATAGACTTTTGGCACATCATCTGCATTTTTATGATATTTATATGGTCCTCATAGGCGCATCTGAAACACATGATCCATTTAATTTACTTAACTTCACTCTAGACATAGAAGTAAGGCATTGTTAATATTGTAAGCAGAGGAACAGAGACATTAACAGCCTGAAAACACTCTGAACAGCTTTACCACAGGAAAGATGCAACAGCACATGGACTCCATATGTTCTAGAATATAGTGTCCCAAAAACTGAATCACTCCTTGTCCTGCCCTGGTGCCTTCCCTGCATACCTGAACGCCAACACAAAAAACTTCCCATCTAAGGCCAAGCAACTAGAAGCAGACACACCTGCTTGAACCAGATGAGCGGACAGTGAAGGTACCATGGTAGTACACTGCTGCCACCAAACGTGCCCTGCAGTGAGATTCTTTTCATTTCAGCATTCTCTAGAAAGCTCTCTTAGTGGGCTTAGAAGTACATTCTTATACTCGTCCCCAAGTAGCATCCGACAGGTCACAGTGCAGGTACCGGTGCCACACAGCAAGGAGGAAGGGCCCAACTGAACCTTATACTTAAAAAATGACATTGACTGATCTGAGTGTGAATTTCTTCAGCTATGGCACCAACTGTCTTCTAATGTAGGCTTGGCCAGAGCCTAGCAAAGTGAGGTTCCAGCTGCCCATCTTCTACTGCACAAATAATAGATTAAATATTGTTCCTGGGATAAACCCCATCTGGACATAAAAGGATATAGAAGCCTTAAAAAAAAAAGCCCCACCAACAAAAAGTATTTTTTAAAACCCACTAACCTTTATTATGAATTAGTCCCTCTGATGCCCACATCACAACTAACATGGGTAACGAAGCAAACTTTGTACATATTGCCACCTTAGTTATTATTTATATCATTGTAGGCACTAGGAACACTAGCCATGAATTAGAAGCCTGTAATCTTAAGCAGTTACAGATTTTATTCTATTATGTTTTACTACCAAAAAATAACTGTTAACCAAGCACAAATTTTAACTGTGTAATCACGTTATAAAGGTGATAGAGTGGACTGCTTTGTCTCTGCCATTTTTTAGCCTAGCGTAGGGTACACGTAAGTACGTGCTCTGTAGAAAGCAGTACCGAGAAAAACAGGATTTTTAGAACATCAAGTATTACAATCGCTATTATAATATTTGACATTTTTAATTATGCAAAGAATGAAGTGCATTTTGGTCTTACAGATACACTCCAACTCACTATTGGACTGGTTTCGGTTTATATTTAGATAAGCACAAATTAGTAAGCACTGACAGAAAGGACTTTATTTATAACACAGCTTTGGTACACCAGTTTGCAACTTGAACATACTTAGCTACCCCCAAAGCCACTCTGAAGTTCAAATTTCAAAGCCCAGGCTTTTACATTTGATGAAAGCTTGTAACATCCTGTAGCAACTATGGGATGCCTCAACCAGAAAGTCTGCATGTTAACACTGCACTACAGGCCTAGACTAAAATCCCTTTAAGCTGGAGGAAAATACTCTGGTTGTAACTTTATAGTTTGGGGTTGGTTGGGGTTTGTTTTTTTTTTTTTTCCAAGGAAAAAAAATTTCCCGATTCTATCTCAGTTCTGTATACAATGCTTATTGCTCAGTCATAGTTCCAAAAGATTAGAAAGAAATGACTGATTCCGGCTGTAGACTGAATTTTTCCTTCCCTACGAAAGAACCGATCCATTTTTCTCTAGTTCTCCGGTTTGGAGAAGGAGAGTCAAAGTATTTATCCAAGTAATAGGAAAGGATTACACATGTAGACGGATTTGCAAAACGTCAATCCCGGCAGGCTTCCGAAATTAAAAGAGCCTAATGCATGGGGAGTGATACACTTTACAATAAGGGAAATGTCAAGCTGTGGAAAAACTATTGCAGAAGGTAGCTGTGAGTTAAGTACAGAGTTCACTTCTCTTGTCACTCGATCCTCTCCTTAGAATTAGGATCTGAACTTACCATTTTGAAACATGTAGAGTAGCAGCTATAAAAATCCACCATGAGAACGTTCATATTAGGAGATTTTTCTGCCTTTACACAAGTTTAAGGGATTGTCAGAGGTCAGAGAGAATTGAACATCCCTGCTGAGTCACTTCTATGAAAGACATGCTGTAGGTGTACTTACTCTTCGTGGCTATTGAGACAGGACCAAAAAACCAAGAAGGTACGGGGCAGCAAAAAAAAAGACTTACTCAATACTGATTCTTGCTAGGCCTCAATAACAGGGACCAATACCAACTTTTACCAGATAAACAAGGATTTTCTGCTGAAGGATTATCATATTCAAAGATCTTTCCAATAATACCCAATTAATTATAGCATTCAGGACAAAGCAGGTGTGGTAAATTGCTCATCATTAGGTTAACTTTGTCTTACAGAAAAGAACGAGATTTTTTTTTTTTCCTCTTTTTGTGAAACCGAGAAGAGAGGCACTTGCAGATCTCCAAACACCCTTTAATGACAAACAGAACTACTTCTTGGCAGACACAGGATGACACATGCACCCGCTCCCCCCTCCTCAGCTATCTATCACTGCTTCTCTGTCTCCATAGGCGAGAAGTGCCTTCCCCAGGGAGCAGCCAGTACCCTGCTATTTCCTAGCAGGGGGCAGGCTAATGACTCAGAGTAGGAGCATAGCTCCCTTTTAAATGCAAGGCTGGCCTGAATACCTTCCCAAGCCATTGGAAATGCAGTGGTTTTATTTAGGAGACTAACAGAACTTATTCTGTACCAGCTTTTAGAATTCTATGACTGTTAAAGCATGCAAAATTATCTTATATTTCAAAAACGTTAACAAAAGACCTATCAGTCTAACAACATCAAGACTCTAGTAGAGAGCAAATCAATCTGTTTTGTTAAAAAAAAAAAAGGACAAAAAAATATCCTCTTACCTCCCTGCAGAACATTTGTATCAGGGGTTGATGCAGAAGTAAAAACTTTTGAATTACATTCAGATACTTTTCCTTACTGTAGTCTCCTACATTAAGAAAGACAGCTGTCTCCTGCTCCTTCCTTAACAGAAAGGGACATACACCACCATTAAAACTACATTCGTTGAGACATATCACTCCCTTTGGATGTTTAGAAAGTAAAAGTGTGTGAATGAGTTAATCTCTGTCCAGGAAGCAGTTTAAGCACATAAGTACTAACTCCAAGTTATCAAATCCTGACAGCTTCTCACCACAGTAGGTACAATTACTTATCACTTGCCCATGAATTTTCTGCTATGATTTTTACTTTCAGTATTTATCAGTTACAAAACTTTGGACTATATACCTCGCTCTTTTAAACAGAGTTCACAATGAAGTGGAATCACAGCTGTACATCAGATTTAGTGCAAAGACTCTGCTTGAGTAGGGATGCAAGAAAATTCATGCAACATTTTTCTACAGACATTCTAAGAATAAAGAAAAAAGCTTTTGTAAGTGCTAATTAGAAGCCTAATGAGAAATAAATCAGGTAAATAATAAATACTTCTAAGAATTAAGAAAAAAGCTTTTGTAAGTGCTAATTAGAAGCCTAATGAGAAATAAATCAGGTAAATAATAAATACTTTCCCATGGCATTCTATTATTGCTTGCAACAAATTAACACAAAGTTGCTTCACAACATTATCATAAAGAGAAAATCATGGAAGTTCAGCAGGTAATTGCATCTCCTTGATTTCATAAAAGAGTCCAAGCAAAGGTGGCTCACTGAAGATCAGGTGAAAGGGTGAGCAGACCCCAGAAGGAGCCATCCGAAACCACTATACCCTTAAAACTGGAAGGTCCCATCGCCTCTCTTGGGCAAACGCCCAATTGAATTGCAGAGAAGAACTGATAGAAGCAAATTCATAGCCCCACCAGCCGTGCTGCTGGCATGGGGAGGAAGCAAAAAACCTGCCCCTGGTGGAAGAAGGGCAACCCTACTCCTTTTTGCCCAGGCGACACGAGTTTTTCTATATAGTGTGAGGCCACTGCCTGTGACATGCAAACATGACTTTTTTTGCACATCTGATCATATTAGAAAATCCAAAGTAGGATTGCTGTGCTGTACTGCTCCATCTTAACCATGTCACTCCTGACCAGGCTAACTTACGAAAACTCCAAAAAAATAGAAACATTTAATCACATATAGAGGAAAAAGGATTTTATCACTAGTCAAAGTTAATGACCACTTCAGTCTGGTAGACAAAGGGGATGCACAAGGGTCTTCCCCAAAACAAAGCAAAGTTACTAGCAAATATTTTGTTTCCAAGTCAAAATGGAGCAGAGTGACTTGCATAAAACAGGAATAAAGTAGAAATGGGATAAAAGAGTGCTGTTAGTGGAAATACAGCATTATTAGCAATATCTAAGGCGCTAGAAGGCTCTAAGAATTACTGTTTTCAGGCAGCAGAGATCATAATTGCTTTTAATAGCAAATTATACTTTTATGTTTTAAAAAATAACATAATAATGCCCTGTAAAGCCTAGAGGAACCCCTTAAGACAATTAATCTGTAGGAAACTGCATTTCCAATATAAACTAAGAACCAACATCCATGCCTTCAGGAGGAAATCAGCCTGTCAGAGTATATTCTGATGTTGTGTTGCTTCAAAGTGACTGCTGGAGCATGCCATTTCTCTACCCTTAGTGCGGAGGTCTGGGGCTAGAGTTCACTCTGAGGTTACAGGTTTTTTTCAGCCTGGATAGGGATGGGTAATTACATGGGCTGAAAAGCACGTGCCTGCTATGACAAGGGGTCACATTTCATTTTCCTACTGCTGCCCTGCACATGCTTTGTATAGGCAGAATTTAGATGGCACTATAGAGATGCAAGTACACAGGACAGTATATTTCAAAAATATATATTTTTTTTTCTTCTTTAAGCCAAGCTTATTCCAAAGGAAAAATGACAAACCAACTAAAGCAATTCACATGCTTTCTGCTCTGAGTGATCCCACAATGGTAACACAATCTGTATCCAGGTTATTGGATGTTTAAAGCCAGAGCAGTAATTAAGTAACTGCTGCCTGGTGAGGCTGTATATTTAACGAAAAAAAAAAAAAATTCCAGACCCAAGATCGACACTAAAGCTGAAGTGCTCCTAGTAATTCTACCTTTGAGCAAATTTAAAATTAAAATTAAATGAATTTACAACATGTCATTATTTCTAGACCTTATGGAGTGTATACTTTACTGCCTACAGAGACAGCTTCAATCATACTCAGCATTAAGTTGAATTAGAGTCCCAAAGTGCCTGCTCCCCTCCTCCTTTTAGCAGGTCTCTGTTTAGGCAAAAGGTCAAAAATGGAGATGAGCTGCACGCTGCTTGCAAGTCCCTCATCTGCCTATTAAGGGGGGATCTTGAGTTTTATGGCTGCAAGGCTTATGTCAGCCAACCATCATTAATTTAATTTATTAGGGGGAACAGTGAATGATACGATTGAAATAAAGTATAGCCAAACTACTCTGACAATGCCCTATCTGCTTATTATAGGCAAACCTGTTCTAGTCAGTACCTCTGTACTGGAAGCCATTCTTTCTCCCTGGGTTCTCTTAAGATGCGGGTTTGTTTGTGTTGTCGTTTTGTTTTGTTGTTTGGGTTTGTTTTTTTTTTTCTTATCTTTCTTGTGATCAAAACTTGCAATTCTTTTCTCCTAGCTAATCTCCCTCTGCATTCTGTTCCAAGGTGTCTCACCTCAACCTTTCTCTTTTTTTTTTTTTCCTTCCCTGCATCCTTGGGGGAATTTTGTACTTTTCCAGCCTTTAGAAGTTTAATTCATTTGCTTGCATGAGATCTTGGAGAAAGTTATGAACTTTAAAAAGAGAAACAATGTGACCCTAGTGCAAGTCTTTGCAGTAGATTTTTGTGTTCTTCCCAACACTGAGGGCCATACTATTATAACAGCTGCTTTATCTAAATTATGCATCTGATTCTAAGATTTGTTACCAATAAAGTCAGCTTCACAAAAACACTATTTCTGGAGCTCTTCATGATTGTTCATGAAGCTAGACAATATGATTTTTGTAGTATCCTTAACTTAGTCTTTAAACACTAAAGTTGACAATTATCAAGGAACCAACAGTTAAGTCTATGCATTACAAATAATTAGTAAGTCTTAAAACTAATTATTGTGCTAATTATATATATTTCCATTTTAAGGGAACCTGAAGAACAGACCCTTCCAAATGATGCACAGTAACATGCTGTTATTTTAACATTCACTACCTTTCCAGCTACCCTCCCCAAGAGTGCCTGCCCTTTGACTGTTGCCTTGAGTGTCCTTTTTTTTGGCTCTGAATGTATAGACACGAGTTTTGATAGCAATACTCATTCAACATTTAGGAGTCGGAATATAAGTGCTAAACAAATTTAGGAATAAATAAGAACCACTGTCACTTAAGTATGATATATTTCATCACTTGGCTACAACACACCAACTTCATGCTACTTTTCAGTCACACTCTGCTACTTCAAACAGTCAAGCATTTTGGACACCCTCTTCAGAGGGCTCCAGAATAAGAATGTTCAGTAAAGGACTAATGAAATGTTGAGAATTCTTCAGTTTGCAGAGGCTTTGGAAAATCCTTGAATAAACTGTTTCAAAGTACATGAACAACAAAGATGTTTTAATCTTCTCTAGATGTTTTGCTCTAAAAAGCATCTGAGTTCTTTCTATATTAATTAGATTATTATTAACTGCATTAACAATAGCAAATTCCCCTGTGGGCAGAACTTACAAAAAGCATCCCTCACTATAGCCCACACAAAGCCACAGATGCTCCATCTCTGACATTTTGTATAAAAACTTCCTGACGCTGTACTAGCTTTATTGCTGCCACTGCAGAGTTCATAAAGCAATGTACATTAGTTAAGATAATTCCCGTGCCACACTGAAACTTGGAGATAGATTCTAAGAAACATTACCGTTTTAAAAAGTGCCAACAGCTTAAATGTTCACTTCTCATCCTGATCCCAGCATCAGCAAAACTATAATAGAGCTAGTGCACTGGTGACAGATTACCTTAAAATTTTCAGCATGATCCAGACTGCAAGGTGTGAATGTTGCTAATGTATACGGGAGTATAAAAGAAACCACATGTCCAAAGTATAATCAATCAGACATTGCCAAAGCAAGTTATATCCCTTCAACTGTCCATATTTTGGTAGAACACTCAAAACCTCCATCTCTTGTGTCAATCAAATCAGAAAATATGTAACAGAATATACACAGTAGTCTGGTATTATTATCATTTGTTTATTATCATTTATTATCATGGTTTCTCACTCACTAGGTTCCTAACCCACACCCCCTGGCTAAGAATCATCCGACACCTCCATTTCTAAGGCCTGGCTGTACATTTCTGAACCGCTGAAACACTACTGCTTAGGCACCTTTAACAGCTGAATTCCTAAAAAGGAGCCTAGGAACACTGAAGATTTATAGTTAAACCCTGAATAGATTTTTTTTTTTTTAATTATGAGAAGACCTTGATGTCATTTCAATCCATTTGTCATTAGAGATGATGCTCACCTCTATCCTAAGTTTTTATTCTTAGAAATAAATTGCAGGACAAAAAACATTTTAATAATAATTTAGTTTTTACACTACACTGTTCTTTTCAAATCTGGGAGACTTTTATTGTAAAATAACCTGAGAGGAAAGAGGAAAGAGACCCTTTTTTCTCCCATTATTAGTTTGCCAAGACTGTCATTGAAAGGTTTGATTTAATCACCCGCACAAAGCACACGCTATGCTCACCCTCTTGCTAGTATTTCCCAAGGGCCAGCGAACTAGGATGTCATTCAGTGGCTATGGATGTGGTTAGATCAGACAGACTTAACCCTGACTTAATCTCTCCTAGGTATCTTTTGCCAGCTGGGCTCCTGGGATTCACTTTGAAGCAGCAACAGTGCTATTATCTGAATTTGAGTGAACGGAATATTCGTTTTTGAACACAGACAACCAGTTCAGTAAGTTTTGATGTTAAGACTGACACACTACTAAATTTCATGATTGTTCAGTAGGAATTGGATTGAGAAGGTATAGGAAAATGGATAAACATTATAAAGGATGAAAAAGTATATAGCTAAGAAAGAAATTAGAGCATAGGGAATCAACAGGAAAACAGTAATCTTATTTTAGGAACTGTAGCTCTATATTAGCAACACATTGAGTCTTTTGATACCTAACTGTTCAAAATGAGCCTTCAATGAGCAAGAAAGGGCTACACATCAAACAATGTGTGTCCATGGCTTTTTAACAGTGATTTACAATTTTGAAATAGCACAACATCATAGTACTACTGGTTAAAATAGCAAAGAGACCATCATTTTCTTCCAGACACCCTTGCTTTGAGTGTGCTTCACTCTTCATACCACTAAATCACATGAGAATCCCTGACAGCGTTCAAGAGCACAGAGTACCCTCATTCTCATAAAACACACACCGAAGCAGTGAACAGCTGGGACAGAAAGGTATGGAGTAGAAGAGCTTTTCCTAAGAGATCTTTTTCAATTAAGCATCTATTCAAAAGTCTTGTGTTAATAGAAAGACTACTGTTTATGCGAGCAGGTTTCCAAAGGACTAGCACGTCATAAGCAAAACATCTTCACTCATCTCTATTGCAGTCTAAAGTTAAGAAAGCTCATAATCAACAACAAAAAAAAAAACCCAAAACCACAACCCCCCACACTCAAATCTGTGAGAAAATATAATCACTCATTTTGATTCCGCAAATGCGAGGCACAGGTGTGGGGACTGGCTTTGGCTGCAGGACAATAGAAGCAGAATGTCAGGGCCTGGCTACTACAGTTTTTGCAGAAACTACTCTGTGGATGAACCGAGAATTTTATTTCTCAGCTTCCTACGATTCCTGACATGAGCCATAAATTCAGCGTCAAGAACCGAGACTATTATTTTAATGTTAAGGTCTTCTCTCTACTGACGACTTGCCCTGTTTGAAGTCCACTCAGTGCTTAGACTGTAGAGGCATTAGGGCAGAGCACCAACTTCAAGCAGGGGGGAACTCCACCAATTCAAAGCATGAGAAGCAGCAGCTTTGCCTGCATGCACTTAAAAACATCATACTAGTGCAACTTCACAGGCAGACTAAAACCCCAGTGTAGACAAGACTCATGGAATTTCTGTGGATTTTTTCCCCCCCTATTTGGACTTTTGTCCAAGTTACTCTCATGTCTAGCAAATCCTTGAGTTCTTACCTGTGACTTCGTAACACTTATTAGCTAATGACCAAAAAGCATAAAAGAGATATTTAAATGAGGCCATGGCAAATCTATCAGACTACAGCACAAAAATTAAGTCAACTAAGCAGGGGAGAATCAGCTCTGTTGACAAATTGTCTTGGACATTTATTATGAGAATTAATACAAGTCATTCAAACTAAAGAGTGCAACATTGTCACAGGCACAGTAAAGTATACACATTATGCACCGCTCTCAATTTTACCTGCTAGTACTATTAGCTTAAAAAGCAAATATGTTTTTTAAAACCACTTTATGGTGTACCATGACAGCCGATTAATAACTGCAGTTGCAGGAGCTGGAAGCTTAGTAACCAAAGCTAGAAAATTCAATCTCAGTCCTATATGGGGGAGGGGAGCAGGGGGGGGGAAACTTAGCAACAAAGCTATTAATAAAACCCACTAAAATAGTTTCCTTCACATAACAAGATTCCTTGCATGTTATAATTCTTCCATAGTCATCTTTTTAAAATATTTTTTTCAAATATGAAGGCATATTATAAGGGAGTTGTAATTCTCCAGGTGGTAGTGACAGGTTTTAATGTACTCCTTGTAAGTGAACAATGAAAACAAATGTAACTCCAAAGTAAGCACAGCTATGGTATTTTTCCAAAGATACAAATTGTATTGGAAATCAATATAATGAGGGCAACTTAAACTTTTATTACACTACTGAAAATCTTCTTAAAATATTTTAATGGCAGAAGAGGATACTTTGAAGAGAACAATAATTCTCTATAAGCAAAGAAAAACTGAAAGGACAATATTCAAAAGACCCATAACCTGTGTCCCTGATTTCATGAGAAAATAGTTGTTATAGCTAAGGACATAAGAGTAAAGTGAGAAATCTGAATTAAATTTCTATTTCCGTTTCTCAATTTTACCCATCCTTTTACCTTGTGTTTATCTATATACTTTACCACTTTCTTGTAGCTTCTGATAAAATATATTCCCTGTTCCATTCCTCTGATGCAGCCTTTTTATACAAAACATGTTCAAGTAAATCAGTCCTTGTTAAAACTTACCATTATCACTTGCAAGTGACCAGCAAATACAGCCATACAAACAGTCTTCCAGTCAGAATTCTTGTGACCAGTCTACACAGCACTGTACACCTGAGAAACACCTCGTCAGTTTATATTCCTGGTCATCTAAAGAACACAGTAACATGACAAACAAAACCCATATTTACTGAAAGTCTTTGAGGCTGCATCTGCCAAAGAGACACAGCAATTGTAATCCATCAGTAAGACAGCAGAATAAGTGAGGCCTTTAATATACTCTCCTAGGTTAGGTTTTGGGGTTTTTTTCCCCCCCACAAAGAATTAGAACTTAATAGGCTTATTCTGTGGATTCTACACCTAAGGTGTTCTGTCTTAATTAATACATAAGAATCCAAGTCAGGTGTGTGTATATATATATATATCTATGTATAAAGTGGACATACATACAAGTTTGCAAGCGTCAGGAAGACACGAAACAAACATATTAACTTCTGAATGTTAAGAATCCACAATGTTTGCTCATACTTCACTACAGAACCGCAAAGTCGTTTCCGGTCGGTCCTCCCTGCAGTTACCCAGCAATTCAGGCCTGGCACTCAGGCCGATACTATACCGACCAGTCTGTCAGAGCCTCTTCATCTGGAAGAACGCATAAACCACCATAACCTTGCTCAGAAGCCGTTTGAAACCTACGGCGATCTTCCAGGTAGGAGGCTATCAACATCGGGAAGCTCCTACCCAGTGCAGGAAAGGCAGTGGACTTCTCATAGAAACGTCTGACACTGAGGGCCTTCACACCACCTCACCTCTGGAGCAACGTTAGCAACAGACCTCTGCAGAGTTGCAGCCACACATCAGCTGGCCACACCACAGGAGACAATACCGTGCACATCCTAAACATGCACAGACCACATTTATTTTGCACATTTGCACAACTTGAAAGGCCGTTATCCTGTTCACCATAGCCTTGAATTTGCAAGGACTTGACTCAAGTCAATCAAGTAAATAAATTCCTCTCTCTAACCTGCATCCACTTTTCTCCAAAGCAGATCCCACAACTGAATCCAGCTTCAGTTTTGAAGAAGCTGTCCACATGCTGTGCACTTTCGTGCTGACCATAAGCTTCTGGAGAAAATGCACAGGTAAGGAATAGAATAGTCTGTATTGGGTGTAAACTGCATTTTGTGTTAACTGGCATCAAATCAAGTAAAAACTGCAAGTGAAGGCAGTTTTGCCCAGGACAGTCTTGTAGGGAAATACACAAATAACCTGAAAAAGGGAGGCAAAAGGTAAGACTCACCACAAACAGTGATGCGCATTAATAAAAGCTTGTAACAGTTTACTTTTACTTCACGTAAATCAGCACAAGTCAGGAGTAATTTGAGTATAATCAGTACAAACATAACCCAATGAATCCTAGGCCTAAGTGCAAGTATTCATGTAAATGACTGTCACGAAGCAGCTTGTAAGCTCCAAAGCACGTGCTGGCAAGCAAGAGTAAATTTCAATTCAGCAATAATTTTACACATGCGCTTCTCTGCCCGCCTTGCTTTAAATAGACACTTTCCCACTTCTTGCCATCTAGGAAAAGCTTTTTTTTTAACAAAGTCCCTGCCATACTGACTTACCATCTATCTTCCAAATGTCATCTGGAAACAGATTGTCCTCTCTTTCCTCAAAAGTCTTAATTTCTCTCTCCTTGTTACCGTTTAACTTTATATCTGTATTATCTAACCACATAAAGCCTCTGAGATCTCATTTCCAAAAAAAAGATGCCATAAAAATAAAGCAGCAATACACTATATCATACTAGATCAGTGTCAGGGCTCTTATCTGAAGTTCACTCTATTCTACAGGGAGCTATTTGTTCCCCAAGATAAACAATAAACTCACTCTGAAGTATTCTTTGTTTCCAGTTCAGCCTGGTGTACATGTGTCCAAAAAAACGCCCAGCTTATTGCTCCACTGCTTTATCTGCACCATGCAAGATGGATTTTTGTGGTCTTGTGGTGAAGGCACCGGACTGACGCTCAACAACAGCAGCATTTGCTCTCCTCCTCTATATTATTTTAAGGACTATTTACTTCTGCTTCAAGGTATGTCTAGCACCTACTGTAAGGTGTCCAAGACTCAGACAAAATTTCTATCCATCATTAAAACATAAAAGATAACCTTTCCTCCTCGAAGTAAAACCACTAAAAATCATCTCTGACTGTTAGAAAGAAAACCTGAATAAGGTACTTGCTTGAAAGATTTGGCGGCAGTTTCTTTGAGTGTATCACAGTTTAAGCAATACTTCTTAATAAAACCTTAAGCTGTTCCTGTTTTAAGGCATTACCTCATACGACTTCCTTAATGCTTTCCAAGATCTTCTCCCACTGTGTTGGCTATTCATTTTTATGCATTCACAATTCTGCATCTACCACACTCCTATCTCCCAGAGGCATTACCTCTACTTGCCATGAAATGCTCCTGTCTGAGCTAACAATGTGCAGTTTGTAAAAAAGGAACTCAGTAGAGCAGAGTTGAATTGGATGGACACAGTTGACGGCATAAAGTTTTTAAATCTAAATCAAAATTGGAAAGCTTCAGGGTTTTTTTTCTGTTGTGTATGCCCTTTATTTTGCACCATCCAGAACCTGTAAGCACTATCTAAAGATACCTTCTCATACCACTTGAAAGTATGAGTTGAACTGCAGTATTACCTCACTGTCCAAAACTAACTCCAATGATCTATGGGTTTTCAAAGGACAGTATTACAATCATTTTTTCTTAATTGGCCAACTACAAGACGGAAATAGATCTAGATATCCTGTTCTAGGGTGACACAAAAGGTGTCATTTATTGAGCATCTACTTGCACCTGAAGAAACCCAAGTTATAACACAAGGCACCGGGTTTAAAACCCTGATTCTCAAGCACCGGTAAGCCTTACGAGGCCACATAACAATACTGTGAATAGCAGCTCAGGCCTAGACCCCTGTAAGGGAAGTGGATGCAAAAAAGAATTTTTGTTTCGAGTAGTAATCCATATCATAAAATATCCTAGCGTAATATACTGGGATGTGGAAACTAATTCTTTAATCCATTATTTGGTTGTTCCTATTGATCACAAGTATTCATTAGTGGCCAACCTTACACATTTAGTAGGAATCCCAGAGAGTATCTGCCCAAGTTTATCTCCTAGTCCAAAGTCAGCTGCAGAAAGCTTTAATCTTTCTATTGAATTCCATGAATTCAAGCACAGCAGTCAGACCCCAATGTTCTGAGACACAGCGACCTGTTGCCGTTTTCTGAACAAAGCCATTTGTAAAAATTAATCATTTACAAATATAGCAAGTACGAGAGACTATCAAGCTTTAGTCCCCACTCAGGACTGTGGACACTGCCCAACAGAATAGGTTTCAGAACACAAGAAAAAAAAAAAAGAACACCAAACCACACCACACACCAGAAAAATCCAGCACCACTGAAACCCCAGTGCAAAATGAGAAACAGAAGAGACAAAAAAAGCAAACAAAGTCACACTGATGTTCTGTTATGCGTATGAGCAAAAATTGTTGAAAAAACCTGCTCCTTCTTGCGACTTGGCTAAAGAACCCAGGGCTGGCTGCATTATAGTTCATTGTGCAACACAAAGAGGAATTAAAATGCATGATTCAAGGAAAGGGTAGCAGCTGCAGACAAAGTATCCAAAACAACAATACACAAAAAAAAGGGAAGTAGCATTCAGAAGAGATTGTTCTGTGCTGGCTTTATCTATTTATGCTATACAAATAGCCATATTATTACTATTTAGAGCTAAGAAAAGCAATTTCAAGAAAATTCAGTTGTGCCAAAAAAAAGAACGCTCTCTGAGCTTTGTCAGTACTGCTAGAAATATTAGGAGAAAATTGGGACTCAGAAGACCTGTAAATATCAAAACAGATTACATAGATACTGCTTCACTCAGTGATTACAGTTGTTTCAAAAAACTTTACCTTGTATTAATAAAAGAAAAAGCACTCGCCAAAAAAAAATATCTAAACCCCAGATAATTACTTCAGTTGACTCAATATTTTTCCATGCCCAAAGGAAATGGAAACATTTTAAAATCTGGTACAGGCCAATTTAACAGGCTTATCTCTTTATACAACACAATGTGTATGCTGTCACAAGTTTGCTAATCGAGGCCAGTAACATCTCAAAGCCCAAAGCAAGCATGAACGCTACACACGTATAGAAAGACAGAATGCTTTCCTAGAAATTAACTGACTACTGCAGAAATAAGGCCTGCACACTTCAAGGGAAAAAATGTAAGACTACACTTAGGAGTAGTCTACTTACAGTACACTGTCTAAAAGCAATGATAAAACCACATACTTAAACAGCCTTTTTTGCACAAATTTTAACCTGCTTTGGTTTTTTAGTTTGTGGGGTGTTTTTTTGTGGCTCCCCCCCCTTCAAAAAAAGCACACACATTCTGGTCTCCAACTCTCAGCCAAAGCAACTGTAACGCCCCGAACCACTGAACGGTTGTTCTTCACTGCTATGTCAGGAACCCTACAAAGGCACTGAAGAAGTATCTACAGCTTCGCTAAAAGCCGCAACTGTTATTGTAGAGTATTTGCAGTGTGATGGCAGACAGAAGTGTGCCAGAACCCCTATAAGGAGCCAGTCGCACGGTTCCTTGCTTTACTGTGACTTTGCTTGCCCTGCAAAGGGCATCCCAACCGACATGCGCATTTTAGGAAGAGCTCTGAGGAGGAGGCTTTTCTGCCCTTTGCTTTCCCAATGCAAACAGACCACATAATTTGTTTGGGTTTTGTTTTTAAACACTGCCTTATGAGCCCAGAGGGACACATAGAGTCATCATAAATAACTTCCCAGGTAAAAACTGAATAAGTAGAGAGCAAGGATGAGTAAGTTTAGAGTGTCTGAATGCCAAAGCCTACTTCTGAATAAGACATTCTGCTGAAACACCTTCCTTATCTTCAGAAGCTAGATGATTTCTACAGATACTATAAGGTCCTGTCCAACACACAGAAATTAACAACTTCTTCCATCTGAATGTTATTTTTCTCCTTCGTATCCCTGATGGGTATTTATTTCTCTCTTCCCTGCTGGAATATAAATTACGATTTTAGTATGAAAGCTTCACTTTGTTTTCTCTTGCACTTTATTACTGTGCATATGATCGCAGAAGTCCTGGAGTTTCCAATGCCTCATCTAAGGGGGATGCTGAAATAAAGATATAAATAATTCAGAAAAGGATCAGAAAGCAGCTAACAAAGGAGAACCCACAGAGTGGATGATACTGGGAGCTCACTGCAGTATAGCATACATTTATCAGTGGAAAAGGTGCAATACTTCCGCTTCTGTTCAAAAGAACAGAACTTCAGATTTTATACAAGCTATTCAAAATACGGTACAAATAATAATTGGAACAGTTCAAAAACATAGCCATCATGATCTTCCAGAACTTGCACTCAAAGACAGATCTGAAAATTAATGCCGCCAAAAGTAAGTGGAACTTTGTTCAGGCTCCTATCTGTAGCCTGTGCATTTCTGCAAAAACATGCTACACGTCTTAGAGAAAAGCCTCTTCTCTAAAGCCTTCAGAAGGTAAATATACGCCTTCAAAGGGATCTGCAAACTTTATATTGCAGATCAAACCATGGTCATGAAGATACCACAGCAGGCTGCTCTGACCTCAGGAACAATGCCAGAAACAACTTCACGTCACTGCTTTCTCCTTTTCCACTGTAATGCGGGCCAAACACTGTCATGTTCATCAAGTAGCAATTACTAAGCCTTCATGAAAATGACAGAATTGAAAGTACTTGAGGGTAAACCAGAGTCAATAGAGAAGGAAACACGTTTGTAACACAGTAGTGTGTTGTTGGCCCAACAAGGAAAACTAGTAGTGTGACTGCTATGTTAACTTCCCAGTTCCAGTCCAATCTTTTCACCTTGATATAATATATGGGCTATGACTGAATCTTGTTCATTACGACATGTTATTTGCGACGCTTATTGTTTGTTAGACAACTGCCTACCACCCACCATTCAAAACAAATGATCCATGCCATAGACCTCATATCCTCCTTATTAGCAATTCTGTTTCTCCTTGTCATCTTCAGGCTAGCAGGGAAGACACTGCTCTTGGGCACGCTGGCCCAGACAGCACTCAAACACAAAAATTAAAAAATAAAAAATAAAAAACCAAAAACCACAAAACTACAAGTTACAAACAGGTTGAAAACTTGCCAAACAGCCTTTTGTTGTACTCAAAGAGCAATACAAACTGCCTTAGATCATATCATTACAACAGATGCACTTGCAGAAGGCAGAGTGCGAAATAAAATGGAAAAAAATGTATTTCCTTCCACCAGAAGACTGTTTCACATACTGATTATCTAATATCGGTTTTTAGATCTGCTCATACAAAAAAAACAACCACCACACAAGTGGTTTTTGCAATAAGTGAGTAGCTCAAGTTTTCAAGTGGTTTGTAAACACAAGTTTTCTGGATTGTCCTCCCCTTGCTCACCAAGATATTTCTTAATTAAATAGGTGATTGAAGGACTGATTTAGAAATCAGAAATATCCTTCGCTGGCTGGCTCCCCAGGGCCAACAGAATCAGT
>JAHREF010000217.1:10910601-10924857 GCA_033628625.1 Charadrius hiaticula
CCCCCCAAAAAGAATTAGAACTTAATAGGCTTATTCTGTGGATTCTACACCTAAGGTGTTCTGTCTTAATTAATACATAAGAATCCAAGTCAGGTGTGTGTGTATATATATATATCTATGTATAAAGTGGACATACATACAAGTTTGCAAGCATCAGGAACACACGAAACAAACATATTAACTTCTGAATGTTAAGAATCCACAATGTTTGCTCATACTTCACTACAGAACCGCAAAGTCGTTTCCGGTCGGTCCTCCCTGCAGTTACCCAGCAATTCAGGCCTGGCACACAGGCCGATACTATACCGACCAGTCTGTCAGAGCCTCTTCATCTGGAAGAACGCATCAACCACCATAACCTTGCTCAGAAGCCGTTTGAAACCTACAGCGATCTTCCAGGTAGGAGGCTATGAACATCGGGAAGCTCCTACCCAGTGCAGGAAAGGCAGTGGACTTCACGTAGAAACGCCTGACACTGAGGGCCTTCACACCACCTCACCTCTGGAGCAACGTTAGCAACAGACCTCTGCAGAGTTGCAGCCACACATCAGCTGGCCACACTACAGAAGACAATACCGTGCACATCCTAAACATGCACAGACCACATTTATTTTGCACATTTGCACAACTTGAAAGGCCGTTATCCTGTTCACCATAGCCTTGAATTTGCAAGGACTTGACTCAAGTCAATCAAGTAAATAAATTCCTCTCTCTAACCTGCATCCACTTTTCTCCAAAGCAGATCCCACAACTGAATCCAGCTTCAGTTTTGAAGAAGCTGTCCACATGCTGTGCACAAGCTTCTGGAGAAAATGCACAGGTAAGGAATAGAATAGTCTGTATTGGGTGTAAACTGCATTTTGTGTTAACTGGCATCAAATCAAGTAAAAACTGCAAGTGAAGGCAGTTTTGCCCAGGACAGTCTTGTAGGGAAATACACAAAAAACCTGAAAAAGGGAGGCAAAAGGTAAGACTCACCACAAACAGTGATGCGCATTAATAAAAGCTTGTAACAGTTTACTTTTACTTCACGTAAATCAGCACAAGTCAGGAGTAATTTGAGTATAATCAGTACAAACATAACCCAATGAAATCTAGGCCTAAGTGCAAGTATTTATGTAAATGACTGTCACGAAGCAGCTTGTACGCTCCAAAGCACGTGCTGGCAAGCAAGAGTAAATTTCAATTCAGCAATAATTTTACACATGCGCTTCTCTGCCCGCCTTGCTTTAAATAGACACTTTCCCACTTCTTGCCATCTAGGAAAAGCTTTTTTTTTAAAAAAAGTCCCTGCCATACTGACTTACCATCTATCTTCCAAATGTCACCTGGAAAGAGATTGTCCTCTCTTTCCTCAAAAGTCTTAATTTCTCTCTCCTTGTTACCGTTTAACTTTATATCTGTATTATCTAACCACATAAAGCCTCTGAGATCTCATTTCCAAAAAAAAGATGCCATAAAAATAAAGCAGCAATACACTATATCATACTAGATCAGTGTCAGGGCTCTTATCTGAAGTTCACTCTATTCTACAGGGAGCTATTTGTTCCCCAAGATAAACAATAAACTCACTCTGAAGTATTCTTTGTTTCCAGTTCAGCCTGGTGTACATGTGTCCAAAAAAATGCCCAGCTTATTGCTCCACTGCTTTATCTGCACCATGCAAGATGGATTTTTGTGGTCTTGTGGTGAAGGCACCGGACTGACACTCAACAACAGCAGCATTTGCTCTCCTCCTCTATATTATTTTAAGGACTATTTACTTCTGCTTCAAGTTATGTCTAGCACCTACTGTAAGGTGTCCAAGACTCAGACAAAATTTCTATCCATCATTAAAACATAAAAGATAACCTTTCCTCCTCGAAGTAAAACCACTAAAAATCATCTCTGACTGTTAGAAAGAAAACCTGAATAAGGTACTTGCTTGAAAGATTTGGCGGCAGTTTCTTTGAGTGTATCACAGTTTAAGCAATACTTCTTAATAAAACCTTAAGCTGTTCCTGTTTTAAGGCATTACCTCATACGACTTCCTTAATGCTTTCCAAGATCTTCTCCCACTGTGTTGGCTATTCATTTTTATGCATTCACAATTCTGCATCTACCACACTCCAATTTCCCAGAGGCATTACCTCTACTTGCCATGAAATGCTCCTGTCTGAGCTAACAATGTGCAGTTTGTAAAAAAGGAACTCAGTAGAGCAGAGTAGAATTGGATGGACACAGTTGATGGCATAAAGTTTTTAAATCTAAATCAAAATTGGAAAGCTTCAGGGTTTTTTTTCTGTTGTGTATGCACTTTATTTTGCACCATCCAGAACCTGTAAGCATTATCTAGAGATACCTTCTCATACCACTTGAAAGTATGAGTCGAACTGCAGTATTACCTCACTGTCCAAAACTAACTCCAATGATCTATGGGTTTTCAAAGGACAGTATTACAATCATTTTTTCTTAATTGGCCAACTACAAGACGGAAATAGATCTAGATATCCTGTTCTAGGGTGACACAAAAGGTGTCATTTATTGAGCATCTACTTGCACCTGAAGAAACCCAAGTTATAACACAAGGCACCGGGTTTAAAACCCTGATTCTCAAGCACCGGTAAGCCTTACGAGGCCACATAACAATACTGTGAATAGCAGCTCAGGCCTAGACCCCTGTAAGGGAAGTGGATGCAAAAAAGAATTTTTGTTTCGAGTAGTAATCCATATCATAAAATATCCTAGCGTAATATACTGGGATGTGGAAACTAATTCTTTAATCCATTATTTGGTTGTTCCTATTGATCACAAGTATTCATTAGTGGCCAACCTTACACATTTAGTAGGAATCCCAGAGAGTATCTGCCCAAGTTTATCTCCTAGTCCAAAGTCAGCTGCAGAAAGCTTTAATCTTTCTATTGAATTCCATGAATTCAAGCACAGCAGTCAGACCCCAATGTTCTGAGACACAGCGACCTGTTGCCGTTTTCTGAACAAAGCCATTTGTAAAAATTAATCATTTACAAATATAGCAAGTACGAGAGACTATCAAGCTTTAGTCCCCACTCAGGACTGTGGACACTGCCCAACAGAATAGGTTTCAGAACACAAGAAAAAAAAAAAAAGAACACCAAACCACACCACACACCAGAAAAATCCAGCACCACTGAAACCCCAGTGCAAAATGAGAAACAGAAGAGACAAAAAAAGCAAACAAAGTCACACTGATGTTCTGTTATGCGTATGAGCAAAAATTGTTGAAAAAACCTGCTCCTTCTTGCGACTTGGCTAAAGAACCCAGGGCTGGCTGCATTATAGTTCATTGTGCAACACAAAGAGGAATTAAAATGCATGATTCAAGGAAAGGGTAGCAGCTGCAGACAAAGTATCCAAAACAACAATACACAAAAAAAAAGGGAAGTAGCATTCAGAAGAGATTGTTCTGTGCTGGCTTTATCTATTTATGCTATACAAATAGCCATATTATTACTATTTAGAGCTAAGAAAAGCAATTTCAAGAAAATTCAGTTGTGCCAAAAAAAGAACGCTCTCTGAGCTTTGTCAGTACTGCTAGAAATATTAGGAGAAAATTGGGACTCAGAAGACCTGTAAATATCAAAACAGATTACATAGATACTGCTTCACTCAGTGATTACAGTTGTTTCAAAAAACTTTACCTTGTATTAATAAAAGAAAAAGCACTCGCCAAAAAAAAATATCTAAACCCCAGATAATTACTTCAGTTGACTCAATATTTTTCCATGCCCAAAGGAAATGGAAACATTTTAAAATCTGGTACAGGCCAATTTAACAGGCTTATCTCTTTATACAACACAATGTGTATGCTGTCACACAAGTTTGCTAATCGAGGCCAGTAACATCTCAAAGCCCAAAGCAAGCATGAACGCTACACACGTATAGAAAGACAGAATGCTTTCCTAAAAATTAACTGACTACTGCAGAAATAAGGCCTGTACACTTCAAGGGAAAAAATGTAAGACTACACTTAGGAGTAGTCTACTTACAGTACACTGTCTAAAAGCAATGATAAAACCACATACTTAAACAGCCTTTTTTGCACAAATTTTAACCTGCTTTGGTTTTTTAGTTTGTGGGGTGTTTTTTTGTGGCTCCCCCCCCTTCAAAAAAAGCACACACATTCTGGTCTCCAACTCTCAGCCAAAGCAACTGTAACGCCCCGAACCACTGAACGGTTGTTCTTCACTGCTATGTCAGGAACCCTACAAAGGCACTGAAGAAATATCTACAGCTTCGCTAAAAGCTGCAACTGTTATTGTAGAGTATTTGCAGTGTGATGGCAGACAGAAGTGTGCCAGAACCCCTATAAGGAGCCAGCCGCACGATTCCTTGCTTTACTGTGACTTTGCTTGCCCTGCAAAGGGCATCCCAACCGACATGCGCATTTTAGGAAGAGCTCTGAGGAGGAGGCTTTTCTGCCCTTTGCTTTCCCAATGCAAACAGACCACATAATTTGTTTGGGTTTTGTTTTTAAACACTGCCTTATGAGCCCAGAGGGACACATAGAGTCATCATAAATAACTTCCCAGGTAAAAACTGAATAAGTAGAGAGCAAGGATGAGTAAGTTTAGAGTGTCTGAATGCCAAAGCCTACTTCTGAATAAGACATTCTGCTGAAACACCTTCCTTATCTTCAGAAGCTAGATGATTTCTACAGATACTATAAGGTCCTGTCCAACACACAGAAATTAACAACTTCTTCCATCTGAATGTTATTTTTCTCCTTCGTATCCCTGATGGGTATTTATTTCTCTCTTCCCTGCTGGAATATAAATTACGATTTTAGTATGAAAGCTTCACTTTGTTTTCTCTTGCACTTTATTACTGTGCATATGATCGCAGAAGTCCTGGAGTTTCCAATGCCTCATCTAAGGGGGATGCTGAAATAAAGATATAAATAATTCAGAAAAGGATCAGAAAGCAGCTAACAAAGGAGAACCCACAGAGTGGATGATACTGGGAGCTCACTGCAGTATAGCATACATTTATCAGTGGAAAAGGTGCAATACTTCCGCTTCTGTTCAAAAGAACAGAACTTCAGATTTTATACAAGCTATTCAAAATACGGTACAAATAATAATTGGAACAGTTCAAAAACATAGCCATCATGATCTTCCAGAACTTGCACTCAAAGACAGATCTGAAAATTAATGCCGCCAAAAGTAAGTGGAACTTTGTTCAGGCTCCTATCTGTAGCCTGTGCATTTCTGCAAAAACATGCTACACGTCTTAGAGAAAAGCCTCTTCTCTAAAGCCTTCAGAAGGTAAATATACGCCTTCAAAGGGATCTGCAAACTTTATATTGCAGATCAAACCATGGTCATGAAGATACCACAGCAGGCTGCTCTGACCTCAGGAACAATGCCAGAAACAACTTCACGTCACTGCTTTCTCCTTTTCCACTGTAATGCGGGCCAAACACTGTCATGTTCATCAAGTAGCAATTACTAAGCCTTCATGAAAATGACAGAATTGAAAGTACTTGAGGGTAAACCAGAGTCAATAGAGAAGGAAACACGTTTGTAACACAGTAGTGTGTTGTTGGCCCAACAAGGAAAACTAGTAGTGTGACTGCTATGTTAACTTCCCAGTTCCAGTCCAATCTTTTCACCTTGATATAATATATGGGCTATGACTGAATCTTGTTCATTACGACATGTTATTTGCGACGCTTATTGTTTGTTAGACAACTGCCTACCACCCACCATTCAAAACAAATGATCCATGCCATAGACCTCATATCCTCCTTATTAGCAATTCTGTTTCTCCTTGTCATCTTCAGGCTAGCAGGGAAGACACTGCTCTTGGGCACGCTGGCCCAGACAGCACTCAAACACAAAAATTAAAAAATAAAAAATAAAAAACCAAAAACCACAAAACTACAAGTTACAAACAGGTTGAAAACTTGCCAAACAGCCTTTTGTTGTACTCAAAGAGCAATACAAACTGCCTTAGATCATATCATTACAACAGATAGACTTGCAGAAGGCAGAGTGCGAAATAAAATGGAAAAAAATGTATTTCCTTCCACCAGAAGACTGTTTCACATACTGATTATCTAATATCGGTTTTTAGATCTGCTCATACAAAAAAAAACCACCACCACACAAGTGGTTTTCGCAATAAGTGAGTAGCTCAAGTTTTCAAGTGGTTTGTAAACACAAGTTTTCTGGATTGTCCTCCCCTTGCTCAGCAAGATATTTCTTAATTAAATAGGTGATTGAAGGACTGATTTAGAAATCAGAAATATCCTTCGCTGGCTGGCTCCCCAGGGCCAACAGAATCAGTGCAGCACTCCACTGCAGTGAGGATCTCTGTACTTCTGAGTTGAGTCGTGTTACTGCACATATCTGAAAAGCTTCTTATTGTCTTCATATTCAGAGCAGAATATTTTTCCACCTCTTTTGCGTGGTGTTAGTTTCTTTTTGTTATCGAGTTGTCTTCGTTTCCAAAAGGAGTATCAAGGGAAAGACTTTATGTCAGGCTTTTTATTCTATTAACCCCTCACAGAAATTTTGTAAAGAAGTTTTTGTTTTGGTAATCACATTCAGTTTGGAAAAGCATTTTCTGAACATCACATTGTACAATCTGCAACTAGTACAGGTCAGGAACTGCTCCACTGAAGACAGTAACATCATGAAAATTTGGGATCAACAAACAGGAAGTCAAGACCCTGTGTTCGAACAATTTATCACAGCATATAAAAAGTCTTATGCATTGTCCAAAATTTTAAAGTGACACAGTTATATTAACAAGAAATAAAGTTTGGAGAAAGAAAAACATTATATAATGTGTTGGAATCCAACACTTGGACTCGTTTAGTCTTGGAACCACACAGATTTGGCTCAAATTACAAATAAATTCTCTGTCGGAAAAAAACATTTGCAATTTTAGGACTGCAGCTCTGTACCTTCTTGGTTCTCCATAGCCTAAACATTTTTGTCAAAGCACCTTCTGGAGAAACTGGTACTATGTCAAGGAGTACGAAATCATAGTGATGATCGGAATTTCACAAAACGATGAAATCCTTACTGTGTCCTTAAAGAACTTTTCTGCAGGGCCGAGTGGGCTTCTGTCCTCATCACAGATTACTATCACACAGCAGCGGCAGCACCACACGTATTGATATGCGAGTCACATCCAGCCCTCCATCCATCCAGAGACTGCAATCAGGTACCTGATAATAATGCAAGTCACACCAGCCGGACCGCTGCCGCAGTGAACTGATTCATGCTGGTGCCTCGATGCAAATAACAAGGACACCAGGGCCAGAAGATGTAGGATCTTGTCTCTATAATACAGATGCTGTTTTCGAGATGGAACATTCCAGTCACTTGCTCCTCTTGCAAGTCTGCAGTGTACCTACATTCCCTCTCTTAGCCTCTGGCTGAGCAATGGCATTGTGTAACACATTTAAAAAGGAGTGCTGCGAAGCGGGGGCTGGGGAAACAAACACAATTTAATCACGAAGCTGCTACTGTCTTTTCAGTGCTGTGGCACTATTTCTTACTCTAAGCGATGGGTTTTCCCATCATCTTTGCCACCAGGTGAAAACTTGTCTAATAGCCTTGAAGCACTGAATATAAAGAAAGTGTTAGTCAGACACGCTTAAACCGATTACTGATCAAATAAATAACTTTATTATGTTAAGCAGGCATTTCTGGGGTTTTTCTCACTGTTTAGTTGTCTCCCTACACAATTTTATGGAGATTTAATGCATAAATACATATGTAACTTGCAAATAACAACAAACAGGTAAGCCACAATACCCATTCCTAAGCTTACATGTGATTTTTATTTATTTATTGTCCTGACACCCCAACAATACACTCAGCAGACCAAACAATAAATTGAAGCAGCAGCGACTTAAGGTATCATCAAGCTGCATTTAACTACAAACATTGAGCAGGAAAATGCAATAATTCTATTTCCCCCATCCCACCTTATTTTATTTTGCCCAGATTTCTCTCACACAAATTGGGATGAAATGTAGGCACTAGTATTTTATAAGAGATTTTAACATTTTGTCTTCTTTACCAAGAGGTACTGCATTCTTTTCCTTCTCAGCTACTGAGATGCAGCGGTTTCTTCACTTGCACCTACAAACGCACACATAACGGTGTCAATTTGAAGGTACAAAGAGAACACACATTTCCAAAACAGGCACAACAACAACAACACTAGTGCTGGTATTTGATTCACATTTAATTCCTGAGTCTTCTAAGAGGAGCCACCCAGCATGGCAGCTGTGTAGGACTGAACTAGTTACATCTTATAAGGTAAAGACGGACAACAGACCTCTGTAGGAATAATCAAGTTTTGTGTGTTTGTTTGTTGGTTTTCACTCAAAGCTCTAAGTAGCAAGATGTTAATCACAAATATTTTAACTGAAATTACAAAACCTTCAACAGAAAAGCATAGTTGAATCATGGCAGAGTACCCAGCACAGACACTGGAGGAGAGGCGCTAACATCAAGGGAGTTAACACATCAATCCTTCTGGCCAAACAATTAGCCCTAGGACCACCCTGCACCAAGTGGGATCGGTGAGCATAGGGGACTCCAAAAGCAATGGCATTCTTAGTCTAGCATGTTAACCCAGACAATGTTAGATAATCTCCCACAAACATCCTTCTGTGGAAAATATATTTGAAATCTCTTTACTATCATAACTCCATAGAAGCCTGCTGGACAAAATGCTGCTCCTCAGAGAGGAAAAAAGCTTTCTTCTTGGGGAGAGTAAGTTCTTTTTAAACTCGTGTCAGAGACCAGTTTACAGTAGCTCTTCCACCACTCCAGTAAACCAGGAAAGATACTTCACCAGTTTCCCTTTCTAAGGTGAGAGGCCACACAGACTGCCGAGCCCCGAGGTCAACAGGCACACAGCAGGCTCTGAGAGTGGCTTGCTGATCGTTCAAGTCTAAAGTCAGAGTTTTATCCACACAAAACCAGCGAAACCAAACTTGTGTTTTCAGACTTAAGCCTGCCTTTACACAGAGCAGGGCTAGATTTCTTTTTCAAACCTAAATGTTAGGGCTTTCTTTGACATAATGACAGACTTCATCCACTGAAAGTCACTATCCAACTTCCCAGTTTGGCATCTGGGAGTCCATTCTGAGGGTGTGTTTGTGAAGGATCACACAGGGCTGGTTCTGCATACCTTACGCATTCAGTCAACAAACAGCTGCAAAGCTGAAGCATAACGGAAGATCTATTTTATATCTGTTTCTGCAAGAAGCACCATTTATTTTAAAGTGTTGTACATGATACATCTTCCGCACAGCCTAATCACAATGCCAAGGACAGCGGAAAGAAACTTAAGACATACAGAATGACTAAGCTCCCTGCATTTCGCACACAGTGGTGGACAAGATAGTTGGAAAACACCTTTCACATATCTTCCCAGTTACACCACATCACTGGCACTTAAGAAGCTGTTTACTTAATGAAGCCTCTGCTGTCAGAAGCCAGCTCACAGCCTTCATTCAAATATCAATTTTACTTGATGCTTTCAAGAGTCTGCAGGAAATAAAAGCAATAGTCGAAAAGTTTTATCAAAGAAGAAAGAAAACAAAAAGAAAAGAAAAACTGCATTTAAATGTTGTAGTAACAAATCCCTTCTAAGTACAGTGCTTCTTTCTCATCCCTCAACCAAAGTGTACATTGAAAGATTCTTCTCCCTATAGCATGAAAAAAGACATGAGATGTCTCTAGATGAGACACAGCAAGAAGTCTATAACCACTTAAAATATTATCCAAGTTCTGATAGTGTCAAACAGCATGCCTTAGCTCAACATATAACAGAGTGATTAGAGCACGGGAGTATGAGCGAGAAGTCAGGGATTCCTTCCTGAAGGATTCAACCACTACAAACATGCCTTCAAAGTGAGTTTAGAGACTTCAAATCACTTGAGGAAACATGAACTGCTGAACTACAATAAAACAGTGAACAAAGAGGCAACATTTCCCATTCAAATTCCTCTCAAAGTTGAAGTTCATCCAGTTACAAGTCAACAGGAGTTAAATTCTTAAGTTATTGTTTAAAAATGAGAGGTAAGCCTCTAGGTCACATCAGACTTTTGAAACAGATATGCTCCCTGAGCATATCTGCCACATTAAGTTTTAAGGTATTTACTAAAGTAATCATAGATAACAGAGCAATATTTTAAAACACCGGAGGGGTTTGGGGAGGGAAGCTGGGCATGGGGGTGTTGCTTTCCTTGTTTTAATTGACTCACAGAGACGGACCTGCACATTATACACAGATCACCGAGGAATGCTGCCAAGTAGAAAAAAGAACAAAGCTTTTCTATGTACCAAGTTGCTCAGAAGTTACCCTGATTCAGATGTGCAGAAACGTGCCGTTATCTCAGAACCCGTGATGCAGAGAATGACCCTGGCTTCCTAGCTCCACCTCCTGGAATCAGCTTCCACTTCTGCTCTACTTAACAGAAGCCCTTCTCCGATCAGAGGCCGATTAAAGACAGTGTTTCACACTCCCTTAATTCAAATGAGCTACAAAGACAATGTTTCACACCCCCTTAATTCAAACGAGCTATCAAAATAGCTCCATGATACCATAACCTCCGCATGAAGGCTCTCGGTCTACACTGCCCACTCTGTTCCACACCATCACCCGTTATGCCAAAACGCTCGATTTTTATACTCCCAAGATTCCTAGAGCTTATTTTTACAACAAATGACCAGCTGGAGTTGTCTTAAAACAGGAAAACCATTGATCCAAGTTCTTTCCATCTGAACTGACATTGACTGCAACAGTAGCTTCTGCCTCTCAGCCTTCCATCTGGGTCTCCAGGCACGAGCACAGCCCCCTCACTGCAGTGCTGGCTTTTGCAGCCAGCGAGAACATATGGAGGAGGTCCTGCTCCAGGGAACCCTGGGGATTGCCGCTGAGTGCAGGAGCAACAACTCTAAGCAAGAAAACCTGCGTTCTGATTTACAAAGCCGTTTCATACACTGGGCTCAAACGTTAGTCTCCGCCAGCCAACAGGACAGTCAGATAACCTCAAAGCCGGTGGCCTGACTGTGCTGTAGCCAGGACTGCTGTTAAAGATACGGGACCCGTAGGCAAGATGAAATTCTGCCTGTTCAAGGACACAAGGTAGTCCCTCTCTGACCAAAGGAAGCCTTAGAACAATGACTAGTTTACCACATAACACTTTGATCCAAATGCAGAAGATTTACCGCCTCCCATGTCTCCAGCAGCAGCTAAAAGGTTTTGTGTGTCACCAGGTATTTCGATTAAAATATTTCTTTGGGAACAAAGATTAAAGTTACATGCACACAAACTACAGATTAGATATAGTAGGAATACTGTGACAGAAAGGTACTATTGAGGTCCTTCTGGGATTGGGGGGGTGCAATGAATATGGTGCTCCTGACAGTAGTGAACACAGGGAGGACGGCAGACAGAGCCATTTTTTCTTGCTGTTAATCCCTTCAGATCCATACTGCCACTGCACTTCTGACATTGCCAGACTAAATACCAGGAGCTTCAGCTGCTGTGGATCCTCTCACAATCATTTCTTAGGTATGCCAGGCTAATTTTGTCATTACAAACACACTCTGTTGCCCAAGTAGCAATAGGAGTTGCACCTGACTTACCAAAACAAAAGACACTTTTCTTGATAAGGACTGAAGTTGTAGAGTAGCCTTGTCCAGTGCCACTGTGTTGTAGGCAGATAAATGTGTTACAGGCACAGAAAGATCACGCTCTTATGCTTTATGAAGATCGTTATATTTAACTGCCAACAATTTAGATATACTGCAGTCAAAGTAGAAGAAAAAAAAGATAGGATTCTTCTTCAAAATTAACTCCTGAAAGGGCTTGCCTTCTTGTAATTTTTGTGCTTGTTTGGTAGTCTTCCCTATATATTAAAATAGAAGTTCCTACACCATGAGTAGCATAAAACCACATTAAATCAAAAGTTTTTACAAACATTTCAAACTAAAGGAGAACAAGCTACCAACAACCAGCTGCAACTTTAAATATTTTGTATTACATAAAGCATGCTTAAACTAAAGCAACACCATAGGCTACAACTATGTACTTAAACAGTGATTGATCCCTAGAAAATGAGTCACCAGTATATTTTTAGACTGCATAGTACCTTTTAGTTCGAAGCACAATGAACAGACAATGCAGCTGTGATTTGATTCATCAGTTCAGGTAGCACCTTCAAATAGAAAAAATGCCATATGCTCTTCTGCTTACACAGCATGCCAAATCTTTCTTTCAATCCTACACATGAGAAAGCTCCTAATGCTAAGTTAATATTTAATTTAGCAATGTAAGCACCAAATTTTCTCCTGGAAGATCTGTCTGTGATCTTCAGTTTTCTCACAAATCACCATCTGTACACACCTATGCTATTACTCTGTTTAGCGTTTTTCCCGTATACAAATAGTACCTGCAAGCTGGTACACATACAGACCATAAATCAGAGAGTCTCATTGTTACAGGCCCGGAGTAAAAGTACATTTTCCCCCAAACCTTTTTAAGGTCCCAGAAACACTGTTTCCCCACGCCCCAGTGGGGAATCATGCAGTTATCCACCCTATCACAGGCTGCCTACAGGGTACTGATGTAGTTCTTATCAGCAAAGTAGCATCAGAGCCTGGCTGATCTGGCAAGGCTAGGGCTGATGCATTGCTTCCTTCCAGCTGAACCTTGGTCAAATTATATGCTGCCTTTCAGTAACAACTAATAGACCTGCAAAAAAATTTGAAGTCATGCTCAACACATAATTTAGACACACCACGTTCATACAGCCCTGAAATTCTTATTTAGTTGCACAAAATCAAGATCCCAGGTGACAGAGAACTGAGCTGCAGCAAAACCAAAGGCCAACGATTGTGTGTTACTGCACCCAACATGTATTGTAAAGCCTCTGACAGACTGTTTTTCATGACCCTTCAGTCAGACCTCTCGTATTAAGTCCTGCAATTCGACAAGTGCTTAATATTCCGTGTGATTTTTGTGACGGGATAAAGGTGATGTGTTACTGTGCTTTCGCCCCAGAACTTTTGCAAATCTCAAATACTCCATTTGAGTTGTTGCTGCTAATGCATTATCACAAGACAAATGTAGTGAAAAGCTATGATACCAATGCAGTTATTAGCTACTTCACGAGGTGTGACATTGGCCAGTGGCTAGTACTGTTCATTGTCCAATAGGTACCCACTTGGCACTTGTGGCATTAAATATCACACAAATTCACGTCGGTCAGTGCAGGATGAAGCTTCACACAATAGCTACCACAGTGCACGTGGCATCACACCGAACACGTATGGAAATGCCCTCGCAGAACTGCTCAGAAGTCAGTTAAAAGCAGTAAACTGTCCGCAATGCTCTAAGGCTCCTCTTTGCCTTGATTTTCTGACTGCAAAGACTACCTTTATAGCTGCCACGCTTGAAACCTCTTTCTCTGTGTAGACTTAAAGAACCATTCCTGTGCTAACAAGGTCAGGCAACCAGTGACAAACATTGTCATTGCACACATAGGAAGAACTTCAGCCTGCAACTTTTACGCGCATCATTTGCCCAGTAGTTTAGAAAACCACAGTGGGACACTGGACATCCTAATAGAGGCAAGTGACTTCCCCGTGTTTTGTCTGCTTCCTAAACCAACACAAAGTTTTCATAAAGGCTTATTCCATAAAACTGTAAAAGGCATTAACACACAGCGTAAGAGAAGTACGATCAAACTTACTGACGCAGCCCTGGCCTACCCACCATCCCCCCGGCTCGTGGGGAGATCGCAGGGTCCCCTCTCCTTTTGCCTCTTCCAGGGCAGCACCGCCAAACTGTACCTCCAGGTAGTGGTTGAGCTGTGGTGGGGGTTCTGTTCCTTCGCTTTGGGGTTTGTTTCTTTTTGTTTGCTTGTTGGGGAGGGGTGGGGTGTTTTGGTTGGGTTTTATTTTGTTTTGGTTTTGGTTTTTTTTCCTTCTTTTTTGTTTCTTCTTCAAACATCAGTCATTTACTGACTTAGACATCAAATTGCTGAAATTGCACTCCTCTTGGTTTGGGTCCTTTCCTTTCCCCCATCACCACTTTGTGCAAGTTCCAGTGTTTCTACTTTAGGTCAAGGGGGTTTTGTTTGGTTTTGTGGTGGTGGTGGTTGGGGTTTTTTGGGTCTGAGGATTTGGAGGTTTTTTTTGGTTGGTTGGGGGTTTTGGGGTTTTTTGGGTTTTTTTTGTTTCTTTTTTTTTTTTT